>LS990923.1:30868571-30876071 GCA_900464855.2 Musa schizocarpa
TTTTGGTAGAATATGGGTCTTATGGCATCCTAACTCTATTAATGCTTGGTTTATTTCTGCTACTGATCAATTCATTCATCTTAAGGTAGAGGATAAAAAGAATGGCTGTCAATTCAATTTCACTGGTATATATGCTTCAAACAGTATGCAAGAAAGAAATACTCTTTGGTCTGACCTGACTAATATTGTAAATGGCTGTCTCAATGTACCTTGGATTGTTCTTGGAGACTTTAATACTGTTCGGTATACAAATGAAAAACAGGGTGGTAGACAACTTTCAGAAAGCCAGCTTCAAAAGTTCAATGATTACATTGACACTGCAGCATTGTTTGATATGAAATCTGTGGGTAATTGGCTCTCCTGGAGTAATCAAGGTGCTGCTAACAGAAAAATAATGGCTCGACTTGATAGGTGTTTGATTAATCATGAATGGTTAACAGTTTACCCAGATTCACTTCTTGAGTATGGTGCTGCTTTGTTTTCTGACCATTCTTTAATGTATATACACGCAGAGCGACACCAAGAGGCAAGAAACCATTTAGATTCTTTAACATGTGGAGTACTCATCCTCAATTTCTTGATGTTATCAGATCTACTTGGAATGTTAATGTGCATGGATCCCCCCCACATCTTATGTCAAAAGCTCAAAGCCTGTGTAAAGCAGCACTAAAAGGAGTGGAATACAAATACCTTTGGCAATATTAACACCAGAGTTCAACTTTGCAGAAAGGAACTAATGTCTATGCAACATGAGCTGCAACTTTAGCCAAATGATGAAAATATTATCTACAAAGAGGCAGAAGCCAGAAATAACTTCATGCAAGCCTTAAAACAGGAGGAAAGTTTTGCAAAGCAGAAGTCTCGACAACATTGGCTTACGCTTAGGGGATTCCAATACAAAATTTTTCTATGCTTCAATTGCTACTCGAAGGGCTATTAACCGTATCAGCAAATGCAGAGACAAAGATGATAATCTTATTGAGAAGTTGGATGAGGTTAAAGCACACACAGAGCAATTTTTTATTCCTTACTCAATCAAGCTGGGAAACCTAATAACATTCATGTGGAGCCGACTAGAAAACTTGATTCAGAAGCTATTTCAATCCTCAATGCCCCAATTACAGATGACGAAATTGTATGTGTTATCTTTAAGTCACCAAAGCAAAAAGCCCAGGTCCAGATGGATTTCCAGCTGAATTTTACCAAACTGCTTGGTCTATTATTGGAAATGATGTGATCAAGGCTTGCCAACATTTTTTCTCTTCAGGTCATATTCTTAGAGATGAATTGCACTTTTATTTCCTTAATTCCGAAGAATGCAGGGGGCTGATTCACTAGAGAACTATCGACCCATATCATTATGCAACTTTATTTACAAGATCATCTCCAAAGTATTGGCAAATAGAATGCAAAAGGTAATACACAAGATCATTAGCCCAAACCAAGCTGCTTTCATCAAAGGGAGAAGTATACATCATAACATTTTGCTTGCTAATGACTTGGTCAAAGATTTGCATTCAAAAGCAAGAGGGACAAAAATATGTTTTAAAAGCTGATTTACGGAAAAGCCTTCGATTCAGTTAATAGGAAGTTTATCTATAAGATGCTCCTCGATATGAACTTCCCACAGCAATGGGTTAATTGGATTCAATCTTGCCTGGAAACTCCAAAGTTTTCGATACTGTTTAATGGCTCACCAATTGGTTTTTTGGGAGCACGAATGGCATCCGACAAGGTGATCCACTCTCTCCATATCTTTTTTACTATTATGATGGAAGGACTTAGCTGTATGTTGGAACACGCAGTCTTAAATGGCAGCATTAAGGTACCCATTGCTGGTTCTGTTCATATATCACATATAACATTTGCAGATGACTTACTTATCTTTCTCCAAAATGAACCAACTTCAAGTAAAGAACCTGGCTACTATTATGAATGACTTTGGTATGGTTTCTGGACTTCAGTTAAATCATGCGAAAAGTAAAGTATATATGAGCCCTTCGTTGAGGATAATGTCTTTATTGCACAAACTTTGGGGGTTAGTGAGGGAAGCTTGCCAGTTCCTTATTTGGGTCTCCCCGCTCATATCCACAGGCATTCACAAAACCCACTGTCAGCCTATCTTGCAAAAAAAAATAAAGAATAGAATTTCTTCTTGGAAAAATAGGTTTCTATCAAAAAGCAGGACGACTCAACTCATCCGTTCGGTATTGCACTCCTACTCTATATATTGGTGTAATGCATTTCTTCTACCTGCTGGACTTCTCCAAGATATTGAACGGTTATTAATGAACTTCTTCGGAATGGCACAAATGATAAGGCAATGCATATGGTAAATTGGGATAGCATTTGTAAACCCGAAAATGAAGGGGGCTAAACTTGAGAAATACTAGAGATTGGAATCAAGCATGTCTGGTGCAGCAATTGTGGGATCTTTTGCAAAACAAATGTTCCTTATGGTCACTTTGGGTTTCTGCTAGGTATCTTTCAAAAGAATCAATCTGGGAAATTTCAACAAGAACATACCACTCTGCAGCTTGGAAAGGAATTTTAAAGGCAAGGAATTGGCTAATCAAACACATTTCCTATGCAATCTCTTCTGGAACTAGTACTAATATGTGGTACGATCCTTGGGTGAATGGGAAGAGTATATTTCAATTATATGGTGACAGAATACGAAAAGATCTTGGGGCTCCCAAAGATTGGAAGGTTTCTGAGTTCATTGCTAACGGTACCTGGTGTCTCCCTAATCCTATTTCCCCCGAAATGTTATCACTTTGGCCGACTATTATAGCTATTCCAATCATGAACAACTCTTCAGATAAACTTATTTGGCCTCATGACAATGGCAAATTTAGTGCCACATTTGCATGGAATCAAATTAGGCAAAGAAATAACAAGTGGGTCCCAAACAGTTGGACATGGGATCGACCGGGATCACAAAGACATTCCTTATGTACATGGCAGGCCCTTCTCAATAAACTACCTACAATAGACAATATGAAAAGAAGAGGTATCTATCATGTTAACCGATACTCCCATTGTATGCAACAAGAAGAAACTGTTGACCACCTTTATTTTGCTTGTGATTATACAAAATGGATATGGAAGGAGATTCTCCAGCGATTTGAACTCAATAGACTGCCGCAACCAAACTTGCACCAAGAACTAGGCGAACTCATGCAATGTTTCTCAAGAAAAGGTCCTCTCACACAACTGGCAAAGGTTACTTTCAGATGCGCTATTTGGTGGATGTGGAAGGAGAGATGTAACAGAATCTTTAAATGTCAACACACAAACAATGCTCAGCTATTGAAAGAGATTATTAGAGACTCAAGATCCTGTATGGAGCAAGATCTCAAAACGAAGCACTTTACCCAAAGAGAAAAATATATTTTTATCAATTTTAATTTTGCTATTAGCTAAAGATCTTGGGAATGATGCCAAATTTTGATATATCTGGATAAACATTTTCTATTTTGATTATAATTAGGAGTTATAGTCTACAACATGTGTAGTCATAACTATCGCATTCGCACTCTATGAGTTACATGGCTTTGTCTATGACTTGTATAGATAAAGCTATTTGTAGAAACTTTACACATAATCAATTTACTTTTACTTACCAAAAAAAAATAGTTCATACTTACACCTGCATGGCTTAATCTTTGAGACAAGCATATGACTACTGGCAGGATCAACCAGGTAGCACGTCCTCTACGACACCAAGCCCAACATGCTGACCCATTACCACAAGGGAAAGGGGGGCAATGATGGGAAGGCTGTCATCCGTCGAAGGGCGACCAAGAAAGCCAACCGATCATGTGCCAAGAGTCCAAAGACCCATGGTACATTCTTATCCACTGCATCCAAGAGCACTCACGTGAACACTGGAGCCACTCGAGACGAGAGGTCTGAGACATGACATCGTTCGAGGACACACAAGGTGCACGGACATCGACACTCCTCATTCGTATAGGACATGAGAAGTGGATAAGCGAGGTAAACAATGTCTATTTCCAAAGGAACTAGGTAGATTGTACAGGCAACACACACATCTCCGTTCGGAACAGAGTACCATTGAAGAGACTTGCAACGTCGGTGGTCGACTGCACAAAACAGGGAGCCCACCGCGGCATACAAATCCATCACCGTTCACATGCCAACACAGTCATCCCATCGGACAGCCCATCGCCAACCATGAGCAACAAAGACTCAAGTGGCCGATCAAACAAGGCAATTGACGACAAGACACCGCCGTGCACGAAGAAGTACAGAGCTACACATTGTTGTCCACACAAGGAAGAAGAAGATTTCAATCGAAGGAAAAACAGCCCATAAACAGGACAAAAACAGACCAAAACTGGCCATTATTGGCTGACGTTTTGCCGCTCCGCTCGCCGTTCGCCGCAGCACGCAAGAAATGCCCAAAAAATTGGCGAAACAGCCCAAAAAAACAGGCCAAAACTGACCATTTTTGGCTGAGCGAACGAAGGCGGCGAAGCGGACAGACAGCGAATCGAGAGGCAGCACCGTCCCTGCTATCTGAATGCCCCATCTAGCCCTATACCACCGGGGTTCCAGGGTGCTGAGATGGCTGACGTTTTGCTCGCTCCGCGTCGTTCGGCCAAGGCGCGCAAGAACTGCCCAAAAAACTTGGCCAAAAAACGGCCAAAAAGGGCCAAAACTGGCCATTTTAGGTTGAGCGAAATGCGAGCGGCGAGAGCGAGCGGCGCGAGAGGCAGCACCGTCCCCTGCTATCTGAATGCCCCATCCAGCCCTGTGCCACACGGGGGGATCCAGGGTGCTGAGATGGCTGACGTTTTTGCTCCGCTCACGTCGTTCGCCAGCGGTACACGCAAGAACTGCCAAAAACTGGCCAAAACGGCCCAAAACGGGCCAAAACTGCCATTTTAGGCTGAGCGAAGCGGCGGCGACGGCGGACAGCGAAGCGGCGAGAGGCCGCGACCGCCCCTGCTATCTGGGACGCCCAATCCAGCCCTGTGCCACCGGGGGTTCGAGGGTGCTGAGATGGCTGACGTTTTGCTCCGCCACGCCGTTCGCCCGCGGCATGCAAGAACTGCCCAAAAACTGGCCAAAACTGGCCAAAAAACGGGCCAAAACAGGCCATTTTTGGCTGAGCGAAGCGAAAGGGCGAAAGCGGCGGACAGCGAAGCGGCGGCGAGAGGCAGCACCATCCCCACTATCTGAACGCCCCATCCGGCCCTGTGCCACCCGGGGATCCAGGGTGCTGAGATGGCTGACGTTTTGCTCCGCTCACTTCGTTCGCCCGGCACGCAAGAACTACCCAAAATTGGCCAAAACAGCCCAAAAAACGGGCCAAAACTGGCCATTTTTGGCTGAGCTAGCGAAACGACGGCGGTGGACAGCGAAGCGGGCGAGAGGCAACACCGTCCCTGCTATCTGAACGCCCCATCCGCCCTGTGCCACCCGGGGTTCCAGGGTGCTGAGATGGCAGACGCGTTTTGCTCCGCTCACGTCGTTCGCCCACGCACGCAAGAACTGCCCAAAAACTGGCCAAAACAGCCCAAAAACGGGCCAAAACTGGCCATTTTTTGGCTGAGCGAGCGAAAGGTGAGCGGTGGACAGCGAAGCGGCGGCGACGGTGGGACAGAGAGCGGCGAGAGGTAGCACCGTCCCTGCTATCTGAACGCCCCATCCAGCCCTGTGCCACCCGGGGTTCCAGGGTGCTGAGATGGCTGACGTTTTGCTCCGCTCATGTCGATCGTCGCGGCACGCAAGAACTGCCCAAAAACTCGCCAAAACTGCCCAAAAACTGGCCAAAACTGCCCAAAAACGGGCCAAAACTGGCCATTTTTGGCGAAGCGAGCGAGCGGCAAGCGACGGATAGCGAGCGAAGCGAGAGGCAGCACCGTCCCTACTATACGAACGCCCCATCCAGCCCTGTGCCACCCGGGTGGTTCCAAGGTGCTGAGATGGCTGACGTTTTGCTCCGCTCATGTCGTTCGCCATGGCACGCAAGAACTGCACAAAAATTGGCCAAAACTGGCCATTTTTGTCCTAGCGACCGAGCGGCGGACAGCGAAGCCGGCGGCGGCGAGAGGCAACACCGTCCCCAGCAATCTGAAACGCCCCATCCAGCCCTGTGCCACCGGGGTTCCAGGGTGCTGAGATGGCTGACGTTTTGCTCGCTCACGTCGTTCGTTAAGCCGCACACGCAAGAACTGCCCAAAAACTGGCCAAAACTGGCCAAAACGGGCCAAAACTGGCCATTTTTTGGCTGAAGAAGAAACGGCGGCCGGCGGACAGCGAGCGGCGAGAGGCAGCACCGTCCCTGCTATCTGAACGCTCCATCCAGCCCTATACCACCGGGGTTCCAGGGTGCTGAGATGGCTGACGTTTTGCTCCGCTTACGTCGTTCGTCGCGGCACGCAAGAACTGCCCAAAAACTAGCCGAAACAGCCCATAAACGGGCCAAAACTGGCCATTTTTGGCTGAGCGAGCGAGCAGCGAGTGGAGGTGTAATATCCCATTAGTCCCACATCGGAAGTGGGGAATGTGTGTGATTAGCTTATAAGGGCCTGATGAGTGTACTACGTTACCTCCCGCTTAAGCATTTTGGTCCGTGGTTGCAAGGACCAAAAATGGAGTTATTGGCCAGTTAGCTCATCAGATCCGGGTCGTGACTTTTTTGGGTATCGAGCCGACCTAGCATTTGGGCAGGGTGAGAGGGGCTCGGTAGGAAAAAGGGCTACCCGTGGATGGAGTCAGAGAACTCATCACGGCGTGGAGCCACCACTGAGTTTAACCTCACATGCACTGTGCTAGGGTTCGATCTGGGATATGTCTGGCCTTGACGAGGACGTCAAGCTAATTGAGTTGGGGATAATGTAATATCCCATTAGTCCCACATCGGAAGTGGGGAATGTGTGTGATTAGCTTATAAGGGCCTGATGAGTGTACTACGTTACCTCCCGCTTAAGCATTTTGGTCCGTGGTTGCAAGGACCAAAAATGGAGTTATTGGCCAGTTAGCTCATCAGATCCGGGTCGTGACAAATGTGTGTGATTAGCTTATAAGGGCCTGATGAGTGTACTACGTTACCTCCCGCTTAAGCATTTTGGTCCGTGGTTGCAAGGACCAAAATGGAGTTATTGGCCAGTTAGCTCATCAGATCCGGGTTGTGACATTTGGTATCAGAGCCGACCTAGCATTTGGGCAGGGTGAGAGGGCTCGAGTAGGAAAGGGCTACCCGTGGATGGAGTCAGAGAACTCATCACGGCGTGGAGCCACCACTGAGTTTAACCTCACATGCACTGTGCTAGGGTTCGATCTGGGATATGTCTGGCCTTGACGAGGACGTCAAGCTAATTGAGTTGGGGATAATGTAATATCCCATTAGTCCCACATCGGAAGTGGGGAATGTGTGTGATTAGCTTATAAGGGCCTGATGAGTGTACTACGTTATCTCCCGCTTAAGCATTTTGGTCCGTGGTTGCAAGGACCAAAAATGGAGTT
>LS990923.1:30883571-30898571 GCA_900464855.2 Musa schizocarpa
GGCAATCGACGACAAGACACCGCCGTGCACGAAGAAGTACAGAGCTACGCATTGTTGTCCACACAAGGAAGAAGAAGATTTCAATCGAAGGAAAAACAGCCCATAAACAGGACAAAAACAGACCAAAACTGGCCATTATTGGCTGACGTTTTGCTTCGCTCACGTCGTTCGCCGAAGCACGCAAGAACTGCCCAAAAACTGGCCAAAACAGCCCAAAAACAGGCCAAAACTGACCATTTTTGGTTGAGCGAACGAAATGACGGCGGCGGACAGCGAAGCGGCGGAGAGGCAGCACCGTCCCCTGCTATCTGAACGCCCCATCCAGCCCTGTACCACCCGGGGTTCCAGGGTGCTGAGATGACTGACGTTTTGCTCAGCTCACTTTTCGTTCGCCGGCACGCAAGAACTGCCCAAAAAAACTGGCCAAATCTGGCAAAAAAACGGGCCAAAACTGGCCATTTTTGGCTGAGCGAGCGAGCGACGGACAGCGAGCGAAGCGAGAGGCAGCACACCGTCCCTGCTATACGGATGGGGTTTTGCTCCGCTCACGTCGTTCGCCGCGGCACGCAAGAACTGCCCAAAAACTGGCCAAAACTGGCCAGAAACGGGCCAAAACTGGCCATTTTTGGCTGAGCGAGCGAGCGAAGCGAGAGGCAGCACCGTCCCTGCTATACGAACGCCCCATCCAGCCCTGTGCCACCCGGGGGGTTCGAGTGTGCTGAGATGGCTGACGTTTTGCTCTGCTCACGTCGTTCGCCGCGGTACGCAAGAACTGCCCAAAAACTGGCCAAAACTGGCCAAAAACGGGCCAAAACTGGCCATTTTTGGTTGAGCGAGCGAGAGGCGAGCGGCGGACAGTGAGCGAAGCGAGAGGCAGCACCATCCCTGCTATACGAACGCCCCATCCAGCCCTGTGCCACCCGGGGGGTTCCAGGGTGCTGAGATGGCTGACGTTTTGCTCCGCCACGCCGTCGTTAAGCCGCGCACGCAAGAACTGCCCAAAAAACTGGCGAAACAGCCCAGAAACGGGCCAAAACTAGCCATTTTTGGCTGAGCGAGCGAGCAGCGAGCGGAGGACAGTGAGCGAAGCGAGAGGCAGCACCGTCCATGCTATACGAACGCCCCATCCAGCCCTATGCCACCTGGGGGGTTCGAGGGTGCTGAAATGGATGACGTTTTGCTCCGCTCACGTCGTTCGCCGTGGCACGCAAGAACTGCCCAAAAACTGGCCAAAACTGGCCAAAAACGGGCCAAAACTGGCCATTTTTGGCTGAGTGAGCGAGCGACGGACAGCGAGCGAAGCGAGAGGCAGCACACCGTCCCTGCTATACGGATGGGGTTTTGCTCCGCTCACGTCGTTCGCCACGGCACGCAAGAACTGCCCAAAAAGTGGCCAAAACTGGCCAGAAACGGGCCAAAACTGGCCATTTTTGGCTGAGCGAGCGAGCGGCGAGCGGCGGACAGTGAGCGAAGGGAAAGGCAGCACCGTCCCTGCTATACGAACGCCCCATCCAGTCCTGTGCCACCCGGAGGGTTCCAGGGTGCTGAGATGGTTGACGTTTTGCTCCGCTCATGTCGTTCGCCACGGCACGCAAGAACTGCACAAAAACTGGCCAAAACGGCCCAGAAACGGGCCAAAACTGGCCATTTTTGTCCTAGCGACTGAGCGGCGAGCGGCGGACAGCGAGCGAAGCGGCGAGAGGCAGCACCGTCCCTGCAATACGAACGCCCCATCCAGCCCTGTGCCACCCAGGGGGTTCCAGGGTGCTGAGATGGCTGACGTTTTGCTCCGCTCACGTCGTTCGCCGCGACACGCAAGAACTGCCCAAAAACTGGCCAAAATTGGCCAGAAACGGGCCAAAACTGGCCATTTTTGGCTGAGCGAGCGAGCGACGAGCGGCGGACAACGAGCGAAGCGAGAGGCAGCACCGTCCCTTCTATACGAACGCCCCATCCAGCCCTGTGCCACCCGGGGGGTTCCAGGGTGCTGAGATGGCTGACGTTTTGCTCCGCTCACGTCGTTCGCCGCGGCACGCAAGAACTGCCCAAAAACTGGCCTAAACAACCCTGAAACGGGCCAAAACTAGCCATTTTTTGGCTGAGAGCGAAAGTAGTAGCGAAGCGGAGGACATCGAGCGGCGGCGAGGCGGCATCGTCCCTGCTATCTGAACGCCCCATCTAGCTCTGTGCCACCCGGGGTTCCAGGGTGCTGAGATGGCTGACGTTTTGCTCCGCTCACGCCGTTCGCCGCGCACGCAAGAACTGCCCAAAAAACAGACAAAACTGCCCAAAAACGGGCCAAAACTGGCCATTTTTGGCTGAGCGAAGCGAAAGGCGAAGCGGACGGACAGCGAAGCCCGGCGAGAAGCAACACCGTCCCCTGCAATACTGAATGACCCATCCAGCCCCCTGTGCCACCGGGGTTCCAGGGTGCTACGCTCAATGATGTTTTGCTCCGCTCACGTCGTTAAGCCGCACGCGTAAGAACTGCCCAAAAAACTGGCGCAAGAAAGGGTCGGGGCCAAACTGGCCATTTTGGCTGTCAGCGAATGTGGGGCGAAGCGGGGCGGGCGGACAGCGAGAGGCAGCGGCATCCCTGGCTGGGTTCATTGTATTGTCTGAACCCAAAGCCAACAGGGTGCTGAGATCTGAGCTGCGCTGCGAGGCGGGTGAAGCAAGCGAGGGCATTGAGGCGGGTAATGATGTGCCGTGATTGTCATTGTCATCGAGTGCGATTCTGCGGACGAGCCATTGGCACATTGGTTGGTGCTTGTGCCTACACAGCGGCAACGACATGTGCATCCATCGACCTGCATCGCTTGTGCCTCGTCGAATCCTGCAGTGACCGCTCCGTCATTGCTAGCGCCTCATCTAATCAAAGGCACTCGGTCGCCACGTGCGATGGCTCCTGCATTGCTGAGCGCTGCTGCTGCATTTGGATACCTCAGCTCAGCCCCTAAGTTCAATGCGTCCCGTCGGATATTTCGACCGCTCGACTGTCGCTTTCAACCTCGTCGGCGTGGAGGGCAGTGAATTTGGGTGGGGGAGGGGGGGACGAATCCATGCGACGCAGGGCTGGATCTCAGTGGATCGTGGCAGCAAGGCCACTCTACCACTTACAATGCCCCATCGCGTATTTAAGTCGTCTGCAAAGGATTCGGCCCGTCGTCCATGCGGAATTTCACTTCCCGATGGCCGCCCGTGGCTATACCACCACGAGGGCTACACCGGCGACATGAGCCCATGGGGGCCAAAGGCCCCTATTGTGGGTCGGGAGGCGAACAACGGGCGAGAGCGCCGGTTGCTGTCACGCCCCTCAAAATATCGACAATATTTAAAATTTTCATCATAACTACCCAGGATCCAAGCACACATTTGAGGTCACTAAGAAAACATTCAGATCAAAATTTCACCTCTATAGTCTACAAATTCATAACCCTGTGCATTTCATAAACATACCACACATCACTCGATAATTCACACAATCAGAACTCAACTCATCAAAATAATAACCACAACATAAATTCACAAATGGGGAAGTCTATGCGGTCACCAAACCAACGATTACCATAAGATCATATCATTACACGAATTTACTTAACATACCAAAATCCTATACATGAGGGATCCTTTATCTTACACAAAATCCACAGGTTTAGATTCATCGTCACATTTCATAAGATGCAGAGTATCTTATACAACAAATACACATATGCTAACAAAGATCTGCCCAAAATCTTCTAAACTTTCCACCGCCTCAGCCCAATCTTAACATTTAAGCAAGCAATATGCTATCCTGAAAAATTTATCAACAAACGGGGTGAGCATAAAGAACTCAGCAAGTGACTAACATATCCATATCAAATAGTACAACTTCCAAAGAGATACAGTTCCAAAATACAAGGCAGAATATACGATTTCGTAGACATTTTTTTTGGTAAGTAAAAGTAAATTGATTATGTGTAAAGTTTCTACAAATAGCTTTATCTATACAAGTCATAGACAAAGCCATGTAACTCATAGAGTGCGAATGCGATAGTTATGACTACACATGTTGTAGACTATAACTCCTAATTATAATCAAAATAGAAAATGTTTATCCAGGTATATCAAAATTTGGCATCATTCCCAAGATCTTTAGCTAATAGCAAAATTAAAATTGATAAAAATATATTTTTCTCTTTGGGTAAAGTGCTCCGTTTTGAGATCTTGCTCCATACAGGATCTTGAGTCTCTAATAATCTCTTTCAATAGCTGAGCATTGTTTGTGTGTTGACATTTAAAGATTCTGTTACATCTCTCCTTCCACATCCACCAAATAGCGCATCTGAAAGTAACCTTTGCCAGTTGTGTGAGAGGCCCTTTTCTTGAGAAACATTGCATGAGTTCGCCTAGTTCTTGGTGCAAGTTTGGTTGCGGCAGTCTATTGAGTTCAAATCGCTAGAGAATCTCCTTCCATATCCATTTTGTATAATCACAAGCAAAATAAAGGTGGTCAACAGTTTCTTCTTGTTGCATACAAAGGGAGCATCGGTTAACATGATAGATACCTCTTCTTTTCATATTGTCTATTGTAGGTAGTTTATTGAGAAGGGCCTGCCATGTACATAAGGAATGTCTTTGTGATCCCGGTCGATCCCATGTCCAACTGCTTGGGACCCACTTGTTATTTCTTTGCCTAATTTGATTCCATGCAGATGTGGCACTAAATTTGCCATTGTCATGAGGCCAAATAAGTTTATCTGAAGAGTTGTTCGTGATTGGAATAACTATAATAGTCGGCCAAAGTGATAACATTTCGGGAGAAATAGGATTAGGGAGACACCAGGTACCGTTAGCAATGAACTCAGAAACCTTCCAATCTTTGGGAGCCCCGAGATCTTTTCGTATTCTGTCACCATATAATTGAAATATACTCTTCCCATTCACCCAAGGATCGTACCATATATTAGTACTAGTTCCAGAAGATATTGCATAGGAAATGTGTTTGATTAGCCAATTCCTTGCCTTTAAAATTCCTTTCCAAGCCGCAGAGTGGTATGTTCTTGTTGAAATTTCCCAGATTGATTCTTTTGAAAGATACCTAGCAGAAACCCAATGTGACCATAAGGAACATTTGTTTTGCAAAAGATCCCACAATTGCTGCACCAGACATGCTTGATTCAAATCTCTAGTATTTCTCAAGTTTAGCCCCCCTTCATCTTCTTTTCTTTTTTGCAAATGCTATCCCAATTTACCATATGCATTGCCTTATCATTTGTGCCATTCCAGAAGAAGTTCATTAATAATCGTTCAATATCTTGGAGAAGTCCAGCAGGTAGAAGAAATGCATTACACCAATATATAGAGTAGGAGTGCAATACTAAAAGCGGATGAGTTCGAAGTCGTCCTGCTTTTGATAGAAACCTATTTTTCCAAGAAAAAATTCTATTCTTTATTTTTTTTTTTTTTTAGGCTGACAGTGGGTTTTTGTGAATGCCTGTGGATATGAGCGGAGACCCAAATAAGGAACTGGCAAGCTTCCCTCACTAACCCCAAAGTTTGTGCAATAAAGACATTATCCTCAACGTAAGGGCTCATATATACTTTACTTTTCGCATGATTTAACTGAAGTCCAGAAACCATACCAAAGTCATTCATAATAGTAGCCAGGTTCTTTACTGAAGTTGGTTCATTTTGGAGAAAGATAAGTAAGTCATCTGCAAATGTTATATGTGATATATGAACAGAACCAGCAATGGGTACCTTAATGCTGCCATTTAAGACTGCGTGTTCCAACATACAGCTAAGTCCTTCCATCGCAATAGTAAAAAGATACGGAGAGGGTGGATCACCTTGTCGGATGCCATTCGTGCTCGCAAAAAAACCAATTGGTGAGCCATTAAAGAGTATCGAAAACTTTGGAGTTTCCAGGCAAGATTGAATCCAATTAACCCATTGCTATGGGAAGTTCATATCGAGGAGCATCTTATAGATAAACTTCCTATTAACTGAATCAAAGGCTTTCCGTAAATCAGCTTTAAAACATATTTTTGTCCCTCTTGCTTTTGAATGCAAATCTTTGACCAAGTCATTAGCAAGCAAAATGTTATGATGTATACTTCTCCCTTTGATCAAAGCAGCTTGGTTTGGGCTAATGATCTTGTGTATTACCTTTTGCATTCTATTTGCCAATACTTTGGAGATGATCTTGTAAATAAAGTTGCATAATGATATGGGTCGATTTCGTAGACATAATATCATTAAGAGCAGAAACACAATTGTCCTTTCAATCTTACATATTTGGTTCCTGACAGATTGGGGCATAGAGTAGTTGGAGCATATCAGTAACAAAGGTAACATATCGGAGCTCATCAATGGCATATAAAATGTTCCGAAGCATATCAACGGCATATGGAACATTTCGAAGCAAAATCATCAGTGAATGAAGCATTTCAGAGCATATCAAAAACAAATATCGTACAGAAGCTCAAACGTCGTCCTTGACGTTGCAATCATATCATTCTTATCCAGAGCATGAACAGAAACAACTCACCAAAACTCTGGATGTCATATCAAACAAATAGAAGGTGTGGTGGGATCTCAGTCAGAATGTGATTCATCCATTTCTGAATGACCACCTGACAAAAGTCTCCCACGTCTGGGAGATCCATCCACCCACGTCTAGGTGAAGTCAGAGGGGCCGGCAGAGCATCGCAGGCTCTAAGCACATACCCTTTACCATTTCTGGCAAAGGTCCAGAATATCCCACGGAGCGGGACCCCACAGAGCGGGTAATAAGCGCATCCCACAGAGCGGGACCCCACAGAGCGGGTATTAAGCGCATACCCTTTACCATTTCTGGCAAAGGTCCAGACAATCCCACACACCAGAGTACAAGAGGGCAGTTTTTAACAATAAGTAGCATATATCGAAGCACACGCGAACAACGAACGTGCATGTGCCTTTTTTTTTCAAAACAATAAAAACAAAAAGAACAAATCTCTCACAAATGTATTCAGAATTGGAATGAAATAAAAACAAGAGTGTACAGGAATTTCCAAGCAATCATATTTAGCTCAAATCCAATAAGAAGGTTAAACGAATTCAAATATCCAAAGGAACGGAGCAGAATATCTAAATCGACCAAAGCTTCGATTTCGGACAGAATTCCAGTGGCACATCAAACAAATACTTCAGAATATCAATTATGCTCCAATACCCATAAGAAAACTATGGTCGAACCATATATCAATCTATATTCTGATGGAACAAATTTCATACGAATCAGGGTTCACAACGCGGATTTACCTTTGATTTGGTAACACAAGGTCAAAAACACAATCACTGGTTTGCAGAATTTATAGGGTCGGATTCAACAGACAATAGGGTAGGCAATTGAAATCCAAAATTTTCAAACTATAAGTCAAAAGAAAGAATTTCAAGCCTAGTTTCAAATAAAATCAGTTTGGTACAATTCAGAATTTTCAACAGGGAGTTATAGGCATTTTAGTATCGACAGGTCAGAAATCTCGAACCCTGTTTTACAGCGTCTATAGGCTCAATTGAATCAGATGTTTGGGTAAGTATTCGGTGTCCAAAATCTACAAAATCAGTGTCAACAGGAAGATATAAAGTCTAATTTTCAAACAAAATAGTTCCTGCCCGAATTCACATTTTGTACTAAAACTTATAGCTGAAACAGTGTATAGGGGTCAGTTTACCGAGAAAGACTTCAAAATCCATGGTTCTGTGTCCAAAGAGAGACATATCAGTTTCTAAATAGAAATCCTTCAATTTATTTTGATTCAACATAAAAACAGAGACTAAAAATTCTGTAGGATGGGGTTAGAACACTTGCCTTTGAGAATTTTGACCCGAAGTGAAAAGATTAAAGCAAGAACCCTAAAACCCCAATTTTTTTCTTCTTCTTCTTCTTCTTCTTCTTCTTCTTCTTCTTCTTCTTCTTCTTCTTTCTTTCTTTCTTTCTTTCTTTGATCACCCACGAGCTGCCCTCTCTGCTTCCTTAAGAATGAAGGCAGAGAGGCTTAAACAGTGAAGTTTGTATTTTTGTACATTTTACAGTTTAGTCCTTGGATTTATCATATTCACGATTTAGTCCTTAGGGTTTACATATAGGTCCTCATATTCTTTCTTTTAACAAATCCTCCAACACTTATGAATAAGTTCTCAGATTCATACTTTGACTTTTTATCAAATTTAAAATAGATACCTACATTACAACTAGAAACTTATACGAAAATTCGGAAATGATGGGTGTCACACTCTCCCCCCCTTAAAAGAAAAATTTAGTCCTCTAAATTTATCGTACCTCTATCGATGAAAAGACGGGGGTACACCTTTGTCATTTCCTCCTCTAGCTCCCAAGTTGTTTCCTCTCCAGAATGATGTCTCCAAATTACTTGAACCAGTGAGATGACCCGATTCCTTAGGACTTTTTCTTTCTTATCAACGATCTGAATAGGCTCTTCCACATAAGATAAATCTTTATCAATCTCCACCAGCTCATACTTAATGATGTGAGAAGGGTCATATATATACTTCCTAATCATCGAGACATGAAATATATCATGGACATGACTCAATGCTGGTGGCAAGGCAATCCTGTAAGCGACAGAACCAACCCTCTCGAGAACCTCAAAAGGTCCAATAAATCTAGGGCTTAACTTTCCTTTCTTCCCAAACCTAATAATGCCTTTGGAAGGGGAGACTTTCAAGAATACAAAATCTCCGATTTCAAACTCAATATCTCGTCTTCTATTGTCGGCATAACTCTTTTGACGACTCTGAGCAGTTTTTAACCTTTCCCTTATAACTTGAATTTTCGAGGAAGTTTCTTGTACCATATCCGATGCTAACAGCTTTCTGTCACCAACTTCTTCCCAACATATAGGTGTTATGCACTTTCGCCCGTATAAAGCTTCATAAAGAGCCATCTGAATACTTGAATGATAACTATTATTATAAGTGAACTCAACAAGCGAAATATCCTTATCCCATTCGCCTTTCCAATCCATAACATAGGCTCTAAGCAAATCCTCAAGCGTTTGAATTGTTCTTTCTGACCACCATCAGGTCCCGAGGATGATATGCAGTACTAAACTTAACTTTAGTGCCCATAGATTCCTGTAATCTTCTCCAGAATCTAGAGAGAAATCTGGAGTCTCTATCAGAGATGATCTCCTTTGGATTACCATGAAGTCTTACTATTTCACTGACATATAAATCTGCAAGTCTATCAAGCGAATAAGTCATATTAATCGGTAGGAAATGTGCAGATTTTGTTAACCTATCAATGATAACCCAAATAGCATCATGCTTTTTAGAGGTTCTGGGTAGTCCTGAAACAAAATCCATAGTAATGCATTCCCATTTCCATTCAGGAATATCTAAAGGTTGTAACAACCCTCCAGGTCTTTGGTGTTCTACTTTGATTTGCTGACAAGTCAAACATTTTGAAACATACATTGCAATTTCCTTCTTCATGCCTTCCCACCAATAATGACTTTGAAGATCTCTATACATCTTAGTGCTCCCAGGATGTATGGTGTACTTTGAAGTATGACTTTCCTTCAGGATTTGATTCTTAATATCTGGTTCATTTGGTACACATACCCTCTCCCCAAATCTCAATAGGCCATCCTTTGAAACTTGAAATTGTGGCTTCAATTCCTTTTCTACTTCACTCCTCAAGTGGATTAAATGTGGATCTCGTAATTGTCCTTCCTTAATTTGTTGAATAAGATCGGAATGCACTTGAATGGAGGCCATCAATATCATCGAGTCTTGCTCTTTCCTCAAAGCTTTCAAATCAAAATTTTCTTCTAATAACTTCCATTGCTTCACAACCAGACTAGCCATAAAACTTGTAGATTTCCTACTAAGTGCATCAGCTACAACATTGGCTTTGCCCGGGTGATAATGGATGGCACAATCATAATCCTTCAGAAGTTCTATCCATCTTCGCCGCCTCATGTTTAACTCTTTCTGAGTGAAAATGTATTTTAAACTCTTATGATCAGTGAAGATTTCAAACTGTCGACCATACAAATAATGTCTCCAAATCTTTAGAGCAAAAATAATTGCTGCTAATTCCAAATCATGAGTTGGATAATTCAATTCATAACCTTTAAGTTGCCTAGAAGCATAAGCAATTACTCTCCCTTCCTGCATCAAAACACATCCTAGGCCTTTTCTTGAAGCATCAGTATAAACTACAAATCCCTCACTACCACTTGGAATAGTGAGAATAGGGGCACTAGTCAATCTTCTTTTTAACTCTTGAAAACTTTGCTCACAATCATCACCCCATACAAATTTTATATTCTTTTTAGTGAGGTTGGTGAGAGGTTGAGCGATTCGAGAAAATCCCTCCACAAATCTCCTGTAATAACCTGCCATGCCCAAAAAGCTTCGAACTTCTGTTACATTTGTTGGTACTTCCCATTCAACTACAGCTTCTATTTTCCTTGGATCAACAGATATACCCTTCCCTGAAATCACATGGCCTAAGAAAGCAACTTCATTCAACCAAAATTCACATTTGCTGAACTTCGCATATAACTTCTTTTCTCTTAGTATGGACAACACATCTCTCAAGTGTTCCTCATGCTCCTGATTACTCTTTGAATACACCAATATGTCATCAATAAATACAATTACACAGATATCCAAGAGCGGTTGAAATATCCTATTCATTAGTTCCATAAAGGCTGTAGGGGCATTTGTCAAACCGAAAGGCATCACCAAGAATTCATAATGACCATATCGAGTTCTGAAAGCTGTTTTTGAAATATCCTCCTCCTTGATCTTCAACTGATAGTAACCTGACCTCAAGTCAATCTTAGAGAATACTTGTGCACCCTGCAGTTGATCAAACAAATCATCAATTCTAGGTATGGGATACTTATTTTTTATGGTCACCTGATTCAACTGTCTATAATTAATACAAAGCCTCAATGTTCCATCCTTCTTCTTCACTAATAGTACCGGAGCACCCCATGGGGATACACTGGGTCGTATGAAACCCTTATCTAATAACTCTTGTATTTGCTTCTTTAATTCCTCTAGCTCGAGTGGTGCCATTCTGTAGGGAGGCTTAGATATTGGGGTTGTACTGGAGACCAGATCAATAGCAAATTCACCCTCTCTATCTAGAGGTAAACCAGGCAAGTCATCTGGGAATACATCAGGGAATTCTTTGACCACTACAATTTCGTCTAGGTGGGTTTCCTGATTTGAATGCTCCTTTACACACACCATATAACAAAAACAACCTTTCTGCATAAGACGATAAACTTGAAGTGCTGATATCAAGCAAGGAGGCAAATCATGCCTAATGCCCTCAAAGAAAAATATAGGCTGATCTGGTATGCAGAAAGTAATTATTTTTTTGTAACAATCAATACTAGCGTGATGAGAAGATAACCAATCCATGCCAAGTATAATATCAAAGCCCTGGATCTCTAGGAGAATCAAATCAGCAAGGAGTTCGTGGTCCCCAATAGAGATCAAACAAAATGGGTAGACCAAATTTGTTGCCAATGAATCTCCAACAGCAGTTGTTACATATAACATATAATCCATGTGTTTAGGTAGAATATCCAAGTGACAAGCAAAGTATTGTGAAACAAACGATAAGTTGGAGCCGGGATCAAACAAAACTTTTGCATTTCTTTTAGAAACATGAAGAATACCTTCCACCACTGATTTAGAAGCTTTAGAATCTTGTTCAGTGATAGCATACACTCTAGCATGGGCTGAGGGTCTAGGAGACAGTGGCTCTTTCTTCTTCCTCAAAGGGTAATCTTTTATTTGATGATCCAACTTTCCACAACCAAAACATGCCCCAGTCACCCGAAAACACTGACTTGTTTCATGATTTAATCCGCAATTTGCACATGACTGAGTCCTCCACAATGGTTTCCTTTTCTCAAATCCAGATGTCTTAAACCTCTTGTTATTACTTTCTGATTCATTTCCAATCATATTTTTATTGGTAAACTTGTCCTTATCATTCGTAACACTGATCTCCAAAAATAATTTTCTTTGTTGCCATTAATGATCAGCCTCTACTTCCAATATAAGGTGGCAAAAGAATTCTTTCGATCATTAGAACAATTTTGTACATCAAATATCTTCTCTGTTTGCATCATCCGTTTTTCTACCACCAATGAAATTTGGTTCACCATGTTTTCATCGCGCTACTCTGATTTTGTATCCTCGATCAACCCTTTCATCCCCCTTAATTAATCAGAAACAAATGAAATTGGAGGACCATAAGTCCTCATCATCCTAGATTCCTAAAATGCATCAAAGAAAATTTCCACCAATCATTATCGCTGGACCTCAATATATTTTGCACGTCAACATATAAAATATTTCAGTGATCCTCAAACAATGCTCTGATACCACCTCTGTCACGCCCCTCAAAATATCGACAATATTTAAAATTTTCATCATAACTACCCAGGATCCAAGCACACATTTGAGGTCACTAAAAAAACATTCAGATCAAAATTTCACCTCTATAGTCTACAAATTCATAACCTTGTGCATTTCATAAACATACCACACATCACTCGATAATTCACCCAATCAGAACTCAACTCATCAAAATAATAACCACAACATAAATTCACAAATGGGGAAGTCTATGCGGTCACCAAACCAAAGATTACCATAAGATCATATCATTACACGAATTTACTTAACATACCAAAATCCTATACATGAGGGATCCTTTATCTTACACAAAATCCACAGATTTAGATTCATCGTCACATTTCATAAGATGCAGAGTATCTTATACAACAAATACACATATGCTAACAAAGATCTGCCCAAAATCTTCTAAACTTTCCACCGCCTCAACCCAATCTTAACATTTAAGCAAGCAATATGCTATCCTGAAAAATTTATCAACAAACGGGGTGAGCATAAAGAGCTCAGTAAGTGACTAACATATCCATATCAAATAGTACAACTTCCAAAGAGATACAGTTCCAAAATACAAGGCAGAATATACGATTTCGTAGACATAATATCATTAAGAGCATAAACACAATTGTCCTTTCAATCTTACATATTTGGTTCCTGACAGATTGGGGAATAGAGTAGTTGGAGCATATCAGTAACAAAGGTAACATATCGGAGCTCATCAATGGCATATAAAATGTTCCGAAGCATATCAACGGCATATGGAACATTTCGAAGCAAAATCATCAGTGAATGAAGCATTTCAGAGCATATCAAAAACAAATATCGTACTGAAACTCAACATCCTCCTTGACGTTGCAATCATATCATTCTTATCCAGAGCATGAACAGAAACAACTCACCATAACTCTGGATGTCATATCAAACAAATAGAAGGTGTGGTGGGATCTCAGTCAGAATGTGATTCATCCATTTCTGAATGACCACCTGACAAAAGTCTCCCACGTCTGGGAGATCCATCCACCCATGTCTAGGTGAAGTTAGAGGGGCCGGCAGAGCATCGCAGGCTCTAAGCACATACCCTTTACCATTTCTGGCAAAGGTCCAGAATATCCCACGGAGCGGGACCCCACAGAGCGGGTAATAAGCGCATCCCACAGAGCGGGACCCCACAGAGCGGGTAATAAGCGCATACCCTTTACCATTTTTGGCAAAGGTCCAGACAATCCCACACACCAGAGTACAAGATGGCAGTTTTTAACAATAAGTAGCATATATCGAAGCACACGCGAACAACGAACGTGCATGTGCCTTTTTTAAAACAATAATAAAACAAAGAACAAATCTCTCACAAAATGTATTCAGAATTGGAATGAAATAAAAACAAGAGTGTACAGGAATTTCCAAGCAATCATATTTAGCTCAAATCCAATAAGAAGGTTAAACGAATTCAAATATCCAAAGGAACGGAGACAGAATATCTTGAAAATCGACCAAAGCTCGATTTCGGACAGAATTCCAGTGGCACATCAAACAAATACTTCAGAATATCAATTATGCTCCAATACCTATAAAGAAAAACTATGGTCGAACCATATATCAATCTATATTCTGATGGAACAAATTTCATACGAAACAGGGTTCCCAACACGGAGTTACCTTTGATTTGGTAACACAAGGTCAAAAAACACAATCACTGGTTTGCAGAATTTATAGGGTCGGATTCAACAGACAATAGGGTAGGCAATTGAAATCCAAAATTTTTCAAACTATAGGTCAAAAGAAAGATTTTCAAGCCTAGTTTCAAATAAAATCAGTTTCGTACAATTCAGAATTTTCAACAGGGAGTTATAGGCATTTTAGTATCGACAGGTCAGAAATCTCGAACCCTGTTTTACAGCGTCTATAGGCTCAATTGAATCAGATGTTTGGGTAAGTATTCGGTGTCCAAAATCTACAAAATCAGTGTCAACAGGAAGATATAAGAGTCTAATTTTCAAACAAAATAGTTCCTGCCCGAATTCACATTTTGTACTAAAACTTATAGCTGAAACAGTGTATAGGGGTCAGTTTACCGAGAAAGACTTCAAAATCCATGGTTCTATGTCCAAAGAGAGACATATCAGTTTCTAAACAGAAATCCTTCAATTTATTTTGATTCAACATAAAAACAGAGACTAAAAATTCTGTAGGATGGGGTTAGAACACTTGCCTTTGAGAATTTTGACCCGAAGTGAAAAGATTAAAGCAAGAACCCTAAAACCCCAATTTTCTTCTTCTTCTTCTTCTTCTTCTTCTTCTTCTTCTTCTTCTTCTTCTTCTTTCTTTCTTTCTTTGTTTCTTTGATCACCCATGAGCTGCCCTCTCTGCTTCCTTAAGAACGAAGGCAGAGAGGCTTAAACGGTGAAGTTTGTATTTTTGTACATTTTACAGTTTAGTCCTTGGATTTATCATATTTACGATTTAGTCCTTAGGGTTTACATATAGGTCCTCAGATTCTTTCTTTTAACAAATCCTCCAACACTTATGAATAAGTTCTCAGATTCATACTTTGACCTTTTA
>LS990923.1:30903571-30906071 GCA_900464855.2 Musa schizocarpa
CGTGATTGGAATAGCTATAATAGTTGGCCAAAGTGATAACATTTCAGGAGAAATAGGATTAGGGAGACACCAGGTACCGTTAGCAATGAACTCAGAAACCTTCCAATCTTTGGGAGCCCCAAGATCTTTTCGTATTCTGTCACCATATAATTGAAATATACTCTTCCCATTCACCCAAGGATCGTACCACATATTAGTACTAGTTCCAGAAGAGATTGCATAGGAAATGTGTTTGATTAGCCAATTCCTTGCCTTTAAAATTCCTTTCCAAGCTGTAGAGTGGTATGTTCTTGTTGAAATTTCTCAGATTGATTCTTTTGAAAGATACCTAGCAGAAACCCAATGTGACCATAAGGAACATTTGTTTTGCAAAAGATCCCACAATTGCTGCACCAGACATGCTTGATTCTAATCTCTAGTATTTCTCAAGTTTAGCCCCCCTTCATCTTTCGGTTTGCAAATGCTATCCCAATTTACCATATGCATTGCCTTATCATTTGTGCCATTCCAGAAGAAGTTCATTAATAACCGTTCAATATCTTGGAGAAGTCCAGCAGGTAGAAGAAATGCATTACACCAATATATAGAGTAGGAGTGCAATACCGAACGGATGAGTTCGAGTCGTCCTGCTTTTGATAGAAACCTATTTTTCCAAGAAGAAATTCTATTCTTTATTTTTTGCAAGATGGGCTGACAGTGGGTTTTGTGAATGCCTGTGGATATGAGCGGGATACCCAAATAAGGAACTGGCAAGCTTCCCTCACTAACCCCCAAAGTTTGTGCAATAAAGACATTATCCTCAACGTAAGGGCTCATATATACTTTACTTTTCGCATGATTTAACTGAAGTCCAGAAACCATACCAAAGTCATTCATAATAGTAGCCGGGTTCTTTACTGAAGTTGGTTCATTTTGGAGAAAGATAAGTAAGTCATCTGCAAATGTTATATGTGATATATGAATAGAACCAAAGAATGGGTACCTTAATGCTGCCATTTAAGACCGCGTGTTCCAACATACAGCTAAGTCCTTCCATCGCAAATAGTAAAAAATATCGGAGAGAGTGGATCACCTTGTCGATGCCATTCTTGCTCCCAAAAAAAACCAATTGGTGAGCCATTAAAGAGTATCGAAAACTTTGGAGTTTCAGGCAAGATTGAATCAATTAACCCATTCTTTGTGGGAAGTTCATATCGAGGAGCATCTTATAGATAAACTTCCTATTAACTGAATCGAAGGCTTTCCGTAAATCAGCTTTTAAAACATATTTTTGTCCCTCTTGCTTTTGAATGCAAATCTTTGACCAAGTCATTAGCAAGCAAAATGTTATGATGTATACTTCTCCCTTTGATGAAAGCAGCTTGATTTGGGCTAATGATCTTGTGTATTACCTTTTGCATTCTATTTGCTAATACTTTGGAGATGATCTTGTAAATAAAGTTGCATAATGATATGGGTCGATAGTTCTTTAGTGAATCAGCCCCTGCATTCTTCGGAATTAAGGAAATAAAAGTGCAATTCATCTCTCTAAGAATATGACCTGAAGAGAAAAAATGTTGGCAAGCCTTGATCACATCATTTCCAATAATAGACCAAGCAGTTTGGTAAAATTCAGCTGGAAATCCATCCGGACCTGGGCTTTTGTGCTTTGGTGACTTAAAGACAACACATACAATTTCGTCATCTGTAATTGGGGCATTAAGGAGTGAAATAGCTTCCGAATCAAGTTTTCTAGTCGGCTCCACATGAATGTTATTAGGTTTCCCAGCTTGATTGAGTAAGGAATAAAAAAATTGCTCTGTGTGTGCTTTAACCTTATCTAAATTCTCAATAAGATTAACATCTTTGTCTCTGCATTTGCAGATACGGTTAACAGCCCTTCGAGTAGCAATTGAAGCATAGAAAAATTTAGTATTGGAATCCCCTAGTGTAAGCCAATGCTGTCGAGACTTCTGCTTTGCAAAACTTTCCTCCTATTTTAAGGCTTGCATGAAGTTATTTATGGCTTCTGTCTCTTTGTAGATAATATTTTCATTATTTGGCTGAAGTTGCAACTCATGTTGCAATGACATTAGTTCCTTTCTGCAAAATTCAACTCTGGTGTTAATATTACCAAAGGTATTTGTATTCCACTCTTTTAGTGCTGCTTTACAGGCTTTGAGCTTTTGACATAAGATGTAAGGGGGGGATCCATGCACATTAACATTCCAAGCAGATCTGATAACATCAAGAAATTGAGGATGAGTACTCCACATGTTAAAGAATCTAAACGGTTTCTTGCCTCTTGGTATCGCTTTTTCTGCGTGTATATACATTAAAGAATGGTCAGAAAACAAAGGAGCACCATACTCAAGAAGTGAATCTGGGTAAACTGTTAACCATTCATGATTAATCAAACACCTATCAAGTCGAGCCATTATTTTTCTGTTAGCAGCACCTTGATTACTCCAGGAGAGCCAATTACCCACAGATTTCATATCAAACAATGCTGCAGTGTCAA
>LS990923.1:30911071-30926071 GCA_900464855.2 Musa schizocarpa
CAAAAAACTGGCCAAAACTGGCCAGAAACGGGCCAAAACTGGCCATTTTGGCTGAGCGAAGCGAAGGCGAAGCGGCGGACAGTGAGCGGCGAGAGGCAGCACCACCGTCCCTGCTATCTGAACGCCCCATCTAGCCCTGTGCCACCCGGGGGGTTCGAGGGTGCTGAGATGACTGACGTTTTGCTCCGCTCACGTCGTTCGCCGCGCACGCAAGAACTGCCCAAAACTAGCCAAAACTGGCCAAAAACGGGCCAAAACTGGCCATTTTGGCTGAGCGAAGCGAAGCGGAAGCGCGGACAGCGGCGAAGTGAGAGGCAGCACCATCCCTGCTATCTGAACGCCCCATCCAGCCCTGTGCCACCCGGGGTTCCAGGGTGCTGAGATGGCTGACGTTTTTGCTCGCTCCACGTCGTTCGCCAGCGACGCAAGAACTGCCCAAAAAACTGGCGAAACAGCCCAGAAAAAGGCCAAAACTAGCCATTTTTGGCTGAGCGAGCGAAAGGCGAGTAGTAGCGAGGGAGGACAGCGAAGCGGCGAGAGGCATCACCGTCCTTGCTATATCGAACGCCCCATCCAGCCCTATGCCACCCGGGGTTCCAGGGTGCTGAGATGGCTGACGTTTTGCTCCCGCTCCACGTCGTTAAGCCGCGACGCAAGAACTGCCCAAAACTGGCCAAAACGGCCCAAAAACGGGCCAAAATTGGCCATTTTAGGCTAAGCGAAAAGCGGCGGCGGCGGACAGCGAAGCGAAGCGGAGAGGCAGCACCGTCCCTGCTATCTGAACGCCCCATCCAGCCCTGTGCCTCCCGGGGGGTTCGAGGGTGTTGAGATGGCTGACGTTTTGCTCCGCTCACGTCGTTCGCCGCGGCACGCAAGAACTGCCCAAAACTGGCCAAAACTGGCCAAAAACGGGCCAAAACTGGCCATTTTTGGCTGAGCGAGCGAGCGGCGGGCGAGCGGCGGACAGCGAGCGAAGCGAGATGCAGCACCATCCCTGTTATACGAATGCCCCATCCAGCCCTCTGCCACCCTATCACGACCTTAGCTGGAATTATCTAATGCGTGAGGCACCCTTGCGGCCAAAGGCGCGAACTTAGCTTGCGTTGCCTAAGTCGCGGGTCACCCTTGTGGCAAAGACGCGAACTTAGCTTGCATTGCCTAAGTCGCGCTTCACCCTTGTGATCTTGCTCCGCAAGGATCAGGCCACTTTGTAACCTCTCGCAGGTCCCTATGGACCTGTAAAAGAGAAAGAAGTTAGTTCGAAAGTACGAGCAACGGACAAGTCCCGAAGTCTCGCGAAAAGGGAAGCTTTACAAGCAATTCGACGAACACCCTGTGTGCACAAGAGAAAGGAGGGAGAGGGATAAAAACAAGGCTTTCAAGGATGAACGAACAGCTGCAAGCCCACAAACAGTCGCTCACCTGGTCCCGGGCGCAAAACCAAGTTCCCGTAAAGGTCACGTGCGAACTTGCGAAAGAGTGTTCAACGCCCGGTATATAACCGAAGCCCCATCCAGCCATGTGCCACCCGGTGGGTTCCTGGGGTCTGAGCTGGCTGACGTTTTGTGAGCGGAGGCAGTTCTCCACTCACCTCCCGCGGCACGCGAAAACGAGGCTGATTCGAGCTGTTTTGGGGCTGTTTTGCTCGGTTCGGTGAGCGGTCGCTTTGCAACGCTGCAGCTTGTTCGAACTTACATATTTACAAGCAAAATGACCCAAAACTAAGAGAAAACATGCTGTCAAGCAGCTGTACATGCAGGTGCGAGCGACGAACGGTTCGTTGAATAGAGTTGTTGCGGGTGCGCGACGATCGTTCGTGACATTCTCCCCCACTTAAACTGTCGACGCCCTCGTCGACGCCTGTTGGTAGTTGTTGATGACTTCTTCTTCATGTCGCAGGGCATCTTCAGGCTCCCAACTGGCTTCAGTTCGGGGAAGCTTTCGCCACTTCACCAAGTACTCTGTCTGTTCCGCTCCGCTGGGTAGCTTTATCTTACGATCCGCCAGAATGGTTTCCACTCGCTTCTCGTAGGAGGCTGTGATGGGAGGTAGCCGAGTTGGAACACTTCGAGAAGCATCTTGCGGATCTGAATGGTAGGCCTTCAGGTTGCTGGCGTGAAGAACGTTGTGAATTTTGAACCACGCCGGCAGTTGCAACTTGTAGGAAACATTGCCTACTCTGCTAATAATTGGGAAGGGCCCTTCATACTTACGCACCAATCCTTTGTGAACTCTTTTCCTGAAGAATTGGAGTGATGCTGGTTGGAGCTTTACCAACACCAAATCGCCAACTTTGAACTCTTGTGGTCGCCTTCCCAAGTCTGCCCACTTCTTCATCCGTTTTGCCGCCTTCTCAAAGTAAGCTCGCGCAATATCGGCATTTCGATGCCACTCCTTTGCGAAATGATAGGCTGATGGACTACTCCCAGTATACCCAATTGCCATAGTGTGTGAGTCGTTTTGTTGTCCTGTGATAATTTCGAAGGGGCTCTTGTTGGATGCAGAGCTCCGCTGCAAGTTGTAGGAGAATTGGGCGATGTCCAACAGCTTCACCCAATCTCGTTGATTGGCACTCACGTAGTGCCGAGATATCTGCTCCAAGAGCGAATTTATTCTTTCAGTCTGGCCATCCGTCTAGGGGTGGAGGCTTGTAGAGAAGTATAACTTTGACCCCAACAATTTGAATAGCTCGGTCCAGAATCGTCCCAGGAACCGAGCGTCTCGATCACTAATGATATTGTGTGGACTCCCCAATACTTCACTACCCTTTCATCATCATCGGCCGGCCGCCTCTTCACCTGAACAGTGTAGGGGAGCAGCAATGAAAGTTGCATACTTTGAAAACCGATCGACCATCACGCGGTATCGATCCAAGTCCCCCTACAGGTGGCAAGCTTGATATGAAGTCTAAGGAAATGCTCTCCCATGGCCTTTCTCGGTGCGAACAACGGCTCCAAAAAAAGTCCCACCGGCTTCCGCTACTCCACCTTGTCTTGTTGGCAAGTAAGGCATGTTCGAACATACTCCTCCACATCAATCCCCATCTTTGGCCAGTAGAAGGCCCTCTCCACGAGAGCCAACGTTCTGTGAATGCCCGGGTGTCCAGCCCAAAGGGAATCGTGACACTCTTTTAAGAGTTCACGCCTTAAATTGTCCACTCGGGGAACATAGACCCTATTCCCTTTCGTGTAAACAAGTCCCTCCTGGACCCAAAACCGTCGTGCCTTGCCTTCTTTGATGAGCTGCATCAGGATAACTGCCTGGGGATCACTATACAGTCCATCCTTGATTCGGGAAAGGAAGTTGGAGTGCAACTGACTTGCTTGGCCTCTGCCCTCCAGTTGTGCAGCATTCACGCATTCCACCTTCCGACTCAGCGCATCGGCCACGACGTTCGCCTTCCCAGGCTTGTACTCCATCGCCATATCAAATTCAGCCAGGAAGTCCTGCCACCGTGCCTGCTTTGGGGAGAGCTTCTTCTGAGTTTGGAAATAGCTCAGGGCGATGTTGTCTGTCCTCAGCACAAATCGCGACCCGAGGAGGTAGTGTCGCCAAACTCGCAGACAGTGGATCACTGCTGTCATCTCTTTCTCATGCACTGGATACCGCCTCTCGGTCTCGTTGAGTTTGCGGCTCTCGTAGGCCACCGGATGACCTTCCTGCATGAGTACTCCCCCAATAGCGAAGTCCGAAGCATCTGTATGGACTTCAAAGGGCTCTCCATAGTTTGGCAATTTGAGCACTGGTTCTTCTAGAACAGCAGCCTTCAGATCCTGGAATGCTATCTCACATTTGTCTGACCACTTCCAAGGCTGCTCCTTCTTCAGCAACTCCGTCAGTGGGGTTGCCCGCTTCGAATATCCCGCAATGAAGCGTCGATAGTAGTTGACGAAACCAAGGAAGGATCTCAACTCTGGCACCTTCTTTGGAGTTCGCCATTCCGCAACTGCTTGCACCTTCGACTTATCCATCCGAATGGAGCCATCACCGATTCGATGCCCCAAGAATAGAATCTCAGTTTGAGCAAAGTAGCATTTCTCCCTTTTTACGAACAAAGTGTTCTCCCTGAGAACCTTGAAAATCGTTCGCAGGTGCTTGACGTGCTCCTCGAGCGTTTGGCTGTAGACGACGATATCGTCCAAGTAGACGACCACGAACTTATCCAAATACTCCTTGAATAGCTGGTTCATGAGAGTACAGAATGTGGCCGGAGCGTTGGTTAAGCCGAAAGGCATCACCAAGAACTCAAACGCTCCATATCTGGTCACACAGGTAGTCTTTGCTTCGTCGCCTTCAGCAATGCGCACCTGCCAATACCCCGACCGAAGGTCGAGTTTTGAGAAATACTTTGCCTTGCCCAATTGATCGAACAAGTCCGCAATGAGCGGGATGGGATACTTGTTCTTCACTGTCACTTTGTTGAGGGCTCGATAGTCGACGCATAATCGGAGGCTCCCATCTTGTTTCTTCTGGAAGAGAACTGGAGCTCCGAAAGGTGCTTTAGAGCTGCGGATGAGACCACCGCTTAGCAGTTCACCTAACTGCTTCCTGAGTTCTGCCAACTCACTGGGGGGGCATGCGATAGGGTGGTCTCGGCTGGAGGCTTCACTCCTGGCTCCAGCTCGATACTGTGATCCACGCCTCTGCGTGGTGGAAGGGTCTTGGCAACTTCGGGTGGCATAATGTCTTTGAACTCCTTCAGGGCGTTAAGCCACCACAGCAGGTTCTTGAATGGCCTCTTTATTGAGTGGCTCTAGCTTCATAGCAGCCACACGAATGGCAGTTCACCCTTTCGCACCCCTTTCTTCAATTGTAATGCGAAATGTGTTGGGGCTCCTTGGTTCCTCTCCAAGAGACGGGAACCACGCAGGGGGTCATCGCCTCCCATCATACATAGGGAGTTCAAGAACGGCATCGGCACCAACTTCGCCGCATGCATAAACTCCATTCCAAGAATCACTTGGAAGTCGTCCAGTGGCACGGCCATCATGTTGGTGATTCCGCTCCAAGTCCCGATTTTGATAGGAACACCCTTCGCCAACTTCGGAGATTCGCTTTGGCCTCCGAAGTTCACCGCTTCATTCGGCTTGGGCTCTTCTCCAAGGTCAACCCAAGTCGTTGTGCTTCGCGATCGGCTATGAAGTTGTGGGTAGCGCCCGTATCCACCATTGCACGAGTCGTTTGGCCATTTAGCTTAATGTCCACATACATCAGCTCGCTGCTTCCTGCTTTTTGTGCCTTCGTCTTCGTATTCTCCCCCACTTGACCCCACATAGCGTTCAACAGACGCATTGCTCCCATTCGGGGTCCTTGCGACTCCTCCTCGTCGCTGCTGGATTCTGAACTGCTTGAACTAAGAGCAACAGCTTTGCCCTTGTCCGATCGGGGAGGGTGGATGGAAGCCGTCAAAGCGTTGAGTGCCTGCTTCTGTGGGCACTCCCTTACCATGTGCGGTCCTCCGCACAAGAAGCATCCTCCAAGTTTTGAGGCCTTGCCTTTTAGGTTCGGCCCTTTATGGGAGCTCTTCTTCTTTTGTTCGCCCCCGAGCTCCTTCCCTCGAGAATGTTTTGGAGGGCGATTGCTTGAAGATTGTTTCCTTCTCGCTGGGTCTTCCGAGGAAACAAAGTTGGTGAGCCTTTCTGCAGCAGCGATTGCCCCGACTACATCGGTAACATTCCTTCGATTTAGCTCCTGCTGAGCCCATGGTTTCAAACCATCGAGGAAGCTGAACAACTTGTCCTTCTCGGACATGTCCTATATGTCCAGCATTAGTGCAGAAAACTATTTCACATAGTCTCGGATGGTGGTGCTTTGGCGGAGTTGTCTCAACTTCCTTCTTGCGACGAACTCTGTGTTCTCCGGAAGGAACTAAGTTCTCAACTCCCGCTTCAAGTCCTCCCATATGTCGACTCGACACCGACCTTGTTGGATCTCTTCCCAACGAGTTCGCCACCAAAGTTTCGCATCTCCATTCAAATACATCGTTGCTATAGAAACTTTGGTATCTTCAGAATCGGGCCTCGTAGCTCGGAAGTATTGCTCCATGTCGAACAGAAAGTTCTCGAGCTCTTTGGCATCTCTAGCCCCTCCGTATCCATGGGGCTCAGGTGCCCTCAAGTTTTGTGGCGGTGCAACGCGGGTGTTGCCTCATCCCGCATTTAGTGTTCTTGTGAGCATAGCCACCTTTGCCATGAGTTCCGCCACAACATCCTGTAAGTGTTGCACGGAGTCCTTGGTGTCATCAGACAGTCGGCCAACTAGGGCCTCGACCTTGTCAATTCTGGACTCCGCTTCCTCTTGCGAGCTCTCTACCCCAACAAGTCTTTGTTGGCCATGGTAGAGTTCCTCCATGCTCGCTTCCAGAACATCCAGGCGGGTTTCCGTCGTCGTGAGTCTCTCCTTATGACTCCTTTTCCCAGTTAGCGCACCAGATTGCGCTAACTCCGCTCGTGGAGAGTTACCAACTTCTCGCTCATCCTGTTCGCTGCCGCGATCTTCGTGAGCGGCTCCAACAGCATGAGAGCGAGTGTGCACATGCAGCCCACCTGCGGCTGCTTGGGGCAAAGGTCCGGCTTGCCCCGTCTTGCTTGATTCGCCACGATGCTTTGCCATGGCGAAGTTGCGAAGTTCGTTCGCTGTTCGATCGAAGAGCTTGCCCGCTCTGATACCACAATGTCACGACCTTAGCTGGAATTGCCTAAGGCGTGAGGCACCCTTGCGGCCATTGACGCGAACTTAGCTTGCGTTGCCTAAGTCGCGGGTCACCCTTGTGGCAAAGACGCGAACTTAGCTTGCGTTGCCTAAGTCGCGCTTCGCCCTTGCGATCTTGCTCCGCAAGGATCAGCCCACATTGTAACCTCTCGCAGGTCCCCAAGGACCTGTAAAAGAGAAAGAAGTTAGTTCGAAAGAACGAGCAATGGACAAGTCCCGAAGTCTCGCGAAAAGGGAAGCTTTACAAGCAATTCGATGAACACCCTATGTGCACAAGAGAAAGGAGGGAGAGGGAGAAAAACAAGGCTTTCAAGGATGAACGAACAGCTGCAAGCCCACAAACAGCCGCTCACCTGGTCCCGGGCGCAAAACCAAGTTCCCGTAAAGGTCACGTGTGAACTTGCGAAAGAGTGTTCAACGCCCGGTATATAACCGAAGCCCCATCTAGCCATGTGCCACCCGGGGGGTTCCTGGGGTCTGAGCTGGCTGACGTTTTGTGAGCGGAGGCAGTTCTCCGCTCACCTCCCGCGGCACGCAAAAACGCAGGCTGATTCGGGCTGTTTTGCTCGGTTCGGTGAGCGGTCGCTTTGCAACGCTACAGCTTGTTCGAACTTACATATTTCCAAGCAAAATGACCCAAAACTAAGAGAAAACATGTTGTCAAGCAGCTGTACATGCAGGTGCGAGCGACAAACGGTTCGTTGAACAGAGTTGTTGCGGGTGCGCGACGACCGTTCGTGACAACCCCGGGGGTTCCAGGGTGCTGAGATGGCTGACGTTTTGCTCCGCTCACGTCGTTCGCCGCGGCACACAAGAACTGCCCAAAAACTGGCCAAAACAGCCCAAAAACGGGCCAAAATTGGCCATTTTTGGCTGAGCGAAGCGGCGGCGGCGGAGGACAGCGAGCGGCGAGAGGCAGCACCGTCCCTGCTATCTGAATGCCCCATCCAACCCTGTGCCACCAGGGGGTTCGAGGGTGCTGAGATGGCTGACGTTTTGCTCATCTCACGTCGTTCGCCAAGACGCAAGAACTGCCAAAAAAAACTGGCCAAAACGGCCCAAAAAAAAGGCCAAAACTGGCCATTTTAGGCTGAAAGCGGCGGAAGGCGGACACAGCGGCGGCGGACAACAGCGAGCGGCGAGAGGCAGCACCGTCCCTGCTATCTGAACGCCCCATCCAGCCCTGTGCCACCCGGGGTTCGAGGGTGCTGAGATGGCTGACGTTTTGCTCCGTTCACGTCGTTCGCCGCGCACGCGCAGAACTGCCAAAAAACTGGCCAAAACTGGCCAAAAAAGGCCAAACTGGCCATTTTGGCTGAGCGAGCGACGGCGGCGGCGGCGCGACAGCGAAGCGGCGGACAGCGAGCGAGGCAACAGCATCCATCCTATCGAACGCCCCATCCAGCCCTGTGCTACCCGGGGGTTCCAGGGTGCTGAGATGGCTGACGTTTTGCTCCATCTCACGTCGTTCACCGCGACACGCAAGAACTGCCCAAAAACTGGCCAAAACAGCCCAAAAGCGGGCCAAAACTGGCCATTTTGGCTGAGCGAGCAAGAAGCGGCGGTGGACAGCGAGCGGAGGAGAGGCAGCACCGTCCCTGATATCTGAACGCCCCATCCATCCCTGTGCCACCCGGGGTTCCAGGGTGCTGAGATGGCTGACGTTTTGCTCCGCTCCACGTCGTTCGCCGCGCACGCAAGAACTGCCCAAAAAACTGGCCAAAACAGCCCAAAAAGGGGCCAAAACTGGCCATTTTTGGCTGAGCGAAGCAAACCGAAGCGGTGGGACAGCGAAAGCGGCGAGAGGCAGCACCGTCCCCGCTATCTGAATGCCCCATCCAGCCCTGTGCCACCCGGGGTTCCAGGGTGCTGAGATGGCTGACGTTTTTGCTCGCTCATGTCGATCGCCCGCGCACGCGCAAGAACTGCCCAAAAACTGGCCAAAAAACGCCCAAAAACGGGCCAAAACTAGCTATTTTCGGCTGAGCGAAGGCGGACAGCGAAAGGGCGAGAGGCAGCACCGTCCCCTGCTATCTGAACGCCCCATCCAGCCCTGTGCCACCCGGGGTTCGAGGGTGCTGAGATGGCTGACGTTTTGCTCCGCTCACGTCGTTCGCCCGCGACGCAAAGAACTACCAAAAACTGTCCAAAACTGGCCAAAAGCGGGCCAAAACTGGCCATTTTTGCTGAAGCGAAGCGGCGGCGGCGGCGGACATCGAAATAAGCGAGAGGCAGCACCATCCCTGCTATCTGAACGCCCCATCTAGCCCTGTGCTACCGGGGGTTCCAGGGTGCTGAGATGGCTGACGTTTTGCTCCGCTCACGTCGTTCACCAGCGACGCAAAGAACTGCCCAAAAAACTGGCCAAAACAGCCCAAAACGGGCCAAAACTGGCCATTTTTGGCTGAGCGAGCGGAGGCGGCGGTGGACAGCGAAATGCGAGGCAGGCAGCACCGTCCTTGCTATCGAATGCCCCATCCAGCCCTGTGCCACCCGGGGTTCCAGGGTGCTGAGATGGCTGACGTTTTGCTCCGCTCACGTCGTTAAGCCGCGGCATGCAAGAACTGCCCAAAAACTGGCCAAAACAGTCCAAAAAAGGGGCCAAAACTGGCCATTTTGGCTGAGCGAGCGGCGGCGGTGGATAGCGAGCGGCGCGAGAGGCAGCACCGTCCCTGCTATCTGAATGCCCCATCCAGCCCTGTGCCACCGGGGGTTTCAGGGTGCTGAGATGGCTGACGTTTTGCTCCGCTCATGTCGTTTCGCCCGCGACACGCAAGAACTACCAAAAAACTGGCCAAAACTGCCCAAAAACGGGCTAAAACTTGCCATTTTTGTCTGAGCGAAGCGTCGGCGGCGGCGGCGGACAGCGAAGCGAAGGCGAGGCAGCACCGTCCCTGCTATCTGAACGCCCCATCCAGCCCTGTGCCACCCGGGGTTCCAGGGTGCTGAGATGGCTGACGTTTTGCTACGCTCACGTCGTTAAGCGGCATGCAAGAACTGCCCAAAAACTGGACGAAAACAGCCCAGAAAACGGGCCAAAACTAGCCATTTTTGGCTGAGCGAACGAAAGCAGCGGCGGAGGACAGCGCAGCCGCGAGAGTCAGCACCGTCCATGCTATCTGAACGCCCCATCCAACCCTGTGCCACCCGGGTTTCAGGGTGCTGAGATGGCTGACGTTTTGCTCCGCTCACGCGTCGTTCGCCGCGGCACGCAAGAACTGCCCAAAAATGGCCAAAACGGCCAAAAAAAGAGCCAAAACTGGCCATTTTAGGCTGAGCGAAGCGGCGGCGGCGGACACAACAGCGGCGAGAGGCAGCACCGTCCCTGCTATCTGAACGCCCCATCCAGCCCTGTGCCACCTGGGGTTCGAGGGTGCTGAGATAGCTGACGTTTTGCTCCGTTCACGTCGTTCGCCGCGACGCGCAAGAACTGCCCAAAAACTGGCCAAAACTGGCCAAAAAGGGCCAAAACTGTCCATTTTTTTGGCTGAGCGAGCGAAGCGGCGAAGCGGCGGACAGCAAGCGAAATAAGAGGCAGCACCATCCCTGCTATCGAACGCCCCATCCAGCCCTGTGCCACCCGGGTGTTCCAGGGTGCTGAGATGGCTGACGTTTTGCTCGCTCACGCCGCGTTCGCCAGCGACACGCAACTACTGCCCAAAAACTGGCCAAAACAGCCCAAAAACGGGCCAAAATTAGCCATTTTGGCTGCGAAGCGAAGGCGAAATGGGGGACAGCGAAAGCGAAGCGAGAGGCAGCACCGTCCCTGCTATATGAACGCCCCATCCAGCCCTGTGCCACCCGGGGGGTTCCAAGGTGCTGAGATGGCTGACGTTTTGCTCCGCTCACGTCGTTCGCCGCGGCACGAAAGAACTGCCCAAAAACTGGCCAAAACGGCCCAAAAACGGGACAAAACTGGCCATTTTAGGCTGAGCGAGCGAGCGGCGAGCGGCGGACAACGAGCGAAGCGAGTGGCAGCACCGTCCCTGCTATACGAACGCCCCATCCAGCCCTGTGCCACCCGGGGGGTTCGAGGGTGCTGAGATGGCTGACGTTTTGCTCTGCTCACGTCGTTCGCCGGCGCACGCGCAAGAACTGCCAAAAAACTGGCCAAAACTGGCCATTTTAGGCTTTAGGCGCGCGGACCAGCGGCGCGACGGCGGACAGCGAAGCGAACGAGAGGCAGCACCGTCCCTGCTATCTGAACGCCCCATCCAGCCCTGTGCCACCCGGGGATTCGGGGTGCTGAGATGGCTGACGTTTTTGCTCCATCACGTCGTTCGCCAGCGCACGCAAGAACTGCCCAAAACTGGCCAAAACAGCCCAAAACGGGCCAAAACTGGCCAGTTTTGGTTAAGCGAAAAAGAGCGGCGAGCGGTGGACAGCAAGCGAAGCGAGAGGCAGCACCGTCCCTGCTATACGAATGCCCCATCCAGCCCTGTGCCACCCGGGGGGTTCGAGGGTGCTGAGATGGCTGACGTTTTGCTCTGCTCACGTCGTTCGCCGCGGCACGCAAGAACTGCCCAAAAACTGGCCAAAATTGGCCATTTTAGGCTGAGCGAGTGAGCGGCGAGCGGCGGACAGCGAGCGAACGAGAGGCAGCACCGTCCCTGCTATACGAACGCCCCATCCAGCCCTGTGCCACCCGGGGGGTTCGAGTGTGCTGAGATGGCTGACGTTTTGCTCCGCTCACGCCGTTCGCCCAGCACGCAAGAACTGCCCAAAACTGGCCAAAACAGCCCAAAAAACGGCCAAAACTGGCCATTTTGGCTGAGCGAAAAAAGCAGCGAGCTGTGGACAGCGAAGCGGCGCGAGAGGCAGCACCGTCCCTGCTATCACGAACGCCCCATCCAGCCCTGTGCCACCCGGGGTTCGAGGGTGCTGAGATGGCTGACGTTTTGCTCTGCTCTGCTCACGTCGTTCGCCGCTGCACGCAAGAACTGCCCAATAACTGGCCAAAACTTGCCATTTTAGGCTGAGCGAAGGCGAAGCGGCGAAATGGGCGGATCTGGCGAACGAACGAGGCAGCACCGTCCCTGCTATCTGAACGCCCCATCCAGCTCTGTGCCACCGGGGATTCTTGGGTGCTGAGATGGCTGACGTTTTGCTCAGCTCACGTCGTTAAGCCCAGCGACACGCAAGAACTGCCCAAAAACTGGCCAAAACTGGCCAAAAACGGGCCAAAACTGGCCATTTTGGCTGAGCGAAGCGAGCGGGCGGACAGCGAAGCGAAGCGAGAGAGGCAGCACCATCCCTGCTATCTGAACGCCCCATCCAGCCCTGTGCCACCCGGGGTTCAAAGGTGCTGAGATGGCTGACGTTTTGCTCCGCTCACGTCGTTCTCCGCGGCACGCAAGAACTGCCCAAAAACTGGCCAAAACAGCCCAAAAACGGGCCAAAACTGGCCATTTTTGGCTGAGCGAGCGAGCGGCGAGCTGTGGACAGCGAGCGACGAGCTGTGGACAGCGAGCGAAGCGATAGGCAGCACCGTCCCTTCTATACGAACGCCCCATCCAACCCTGTGCCACCCGGGGGGTTCCAGGGTGCAGAGATGGCTGACGTTTTGCTCCGCTCACGTCGTTCGCCGCGGCACACAAGAACTGCCCAAAAACTGGCCAAAACAGCCCAAAAACGGAACAAAACTGGCCATTTTTGGCTGAGCGAGCGAGCGGCAAGCTGTGGACAGCGAGCGGCGAGCTGTGGACAGCGAGCGGCGAGCTGTGGACAGCGAGCGAAGCGATAGGCAGCACCGTCCCTTCTATACGAACGCCCCATCCAGCCCTGTGCCACCCGTGGGGTTCCAGGGTGCTGAGATGGCTGACGTTTTGCTCCGCTCATGTCGTTCGCCGCGACACGCAAGAACTGCCCCGAAACTGGCCAAAACGGCCCAAAAACGGGCCAAAACTAGCCATTTTTGGCCGAGCGACTGAGCAGCGGACAGCGAGCGAAGCGAGAGGCAGCACCGTCCCTGCTATACGAACGCCCCTCCAGCCCTGTGCCACCCGGGGGGTTCGACGGTGCTGAGATGGCTAACGTTTTGCTCCGCTCACGTCGGTCGCCGCGGCACGCAAGAACTGCCCAAAAACTGGCCAAAACTGCCCAAAAATAGGCCAAAACTGGCCATTTTTGGCCGAGCGAGCGAGCGACGAGCGGCGGATAGCGAGCGAAGCAAGAGGCAGCACCGTCCTAGGGAGATCTGGTCGCCGCTACAGTATCGCCAAAAGCAAAAAGTTATTGCCTCAAACTTCCGTGGCCTAAACGGCCATAGTCCCTCTAAGAAGCTGGCCGCGGAGGGATGCCTCCACGTAGCTAGTTAGCAGGCTGAGATCTCGTTCGTTATCGGAATTAACCAGACAAATCGCTCCACCAACTAAGAACGACCATGCACCACCACCCATAGAATCAAGAAAGAGCTCTCGATCACACAAATCCTTGCTATGTCCGGACCTGTAAGTTTCCCGTGTTGAGTCAAATTAAGCCGGGCTCCACTCCTGGTGGTGCCCTTCCGTCAATTCCTTTAAGTTTCAGCCTTGCGACCATACTCCCCGGAACCCAAAGACTTTGATTTCTCATAAGGTGCCGGCGAGTCCTAAAAGCAACATCCATGATCCCCTGGTGGCATCGTTTATGGTTGAGACTAGGGCGGTATCTCGATCGTCTTCGAGCTCCCAACTTTCGTTCTTGATTAATGAAAACATCCTTGGCAAATGCTTTTCATGATGGTTCATCTTTCATAAATCCAAAAATTTCACCTCGACTATGAAATATGAATGCCCCCCCCTGTCCCTCTTAATCATTACTCCGATCCCGAAGGCCAACACAATAGGACCGAAATCCTGTGATGTTATCCCATGCTAATGTATCCGGGCGTGGGCTTGCTTTGAGCACTCTAATTTCTTCAAAAAGTAACAGCGGGAGGCACGACCCGACCAGTTAAGGCCAGGCACGCATCGCCGACAGAAGGGATGGGACGACCGGTGCACACCACACAGGCGGACCGACCGACCGTCCCCAAAGTCCAACTCTGAGCTTTTTTTAACAAACAACTTAAATATACGCTATTGGAGCTGGAATTACCGCAATGCTGGCACCAGACTTGCCCTACAATGGATCCTCGTTAAAGGGATTTAGATTGTACTCATTCCAATTACCAAACTTCGAAGAGCCCGGTATTGTTATTTATTGTCACTACCTCCCCCGTGTCGATTGGGTAATTTCTTGCTGCTGCCTTCCTTGGATGTGGTAGCCGTTTCTCGGCTCCCTCTCCGGAATCGAACCCTAATTCTCCGTCACCGTCACCACCATGGTAGGCCCCTATCATACCATCGAAAAGTTGATAGGGCAGAAATTTGAATGATGCGTCGTCCGCACGAGGGCCGTCGCGATCCGTCGAGTTATCATGAATCATCGAGACAAATGGGCAAAGCCCACGTCAACCTTTTATCTAATAAATACATCCCTTCCGGAAGTCGGGGTTTGTTGCACGTATTAGCTCTAGAATTACTATGGTTATCCTTGTAGCACGTACCATCAAACAAACTATAACTGATTTAATGAGCCATTCGCAGTTTCACAGTCTGAAATAGTTCATACTTACACATGCATGGCTTAATCTTTGAGACAAGCATATGACTACCGGCGGGATCAACCAGGTAGCACGTCCTCTCTCGACGCCAAGCCCAACATGCCGACCCATTACCACAAGGGAAAGGGGCAATGATGGGAAGGCTGTCATCCGTCGAAGGGCGACCAAGAAAAAACAACCGATCATGTGCCAAGAGTCCAAAGACCCATGGTACATTCTTATCCACTGCATCCAAGAGCACTCACGTGAACACTGGAGCCCACTCGAGGCGAGAGGTCTGAGACCGACATCGTTCGAGGACACACAAGGTGCACGGACATCGACACTCCTCATTCGTATAGGACATGAGAAGTGGATAAGCGAGGTAAACAATGTCTATTTCCAAAGGAACTAGGTAGATTGTACAGGCAACACACACATCTCCGTTCGAACAGAGTACCATTGAAGAGACTTGCAACGTCGGTGGTCGACTGCACAAAACAGGGAGCCCACCGCGGCATACAAAACCATCACCGCTCACATGCCGACACAGTCATCCCATCGGACAGCCCATCGCCAACCACGAGCAACAAAGACTCACGTGGCCGATCAAACAAGGCAATCGGCGACAAGACCGCCGTTACTGCGAAGAAGTACAGAGCTACGCATTGTTGTCCACACAAGGAAGAAGAAGATTTCAATCGAAGGAAAAACAGCCCATAAAC
>LS990923.1:30931071-30943571 GCA_900464855.2 Musa schizocarpa
GAGCAAGTTGCTCACTAAGCCCTAATGGCCTTGAAGAAGAGGTAACGGATTTAATTAATGCAGATTTACCTTATCATGATTTATTAAATGCCTTCCATGAGTTATTTGATGAATGTAAGACAATTAGTAGAAAATACAAATTGCTAAGAAAGGAGCATGATAGTCTTACGTGTGCTTTTGATAAATTAAAAACTGAATATCATGATTGTCTAGCTCCATGTGTTAAATGCCATGATTTAGAAACTCTCCAAAATGAGAACTTAGTACTTAAGGACACCTTGAAGAAATTAGAGGTCGGTAGCAAGTCCTTAAACATGATCCTTACAAATAAGGGTCACGTTCTAAAAGGAGTGGAATCGGTTTGTGAGAAGTACTCACCAAAATCCAACCACCTTCGTTAAAGGTCCTATCTTACATGTTCAACATCAAAGCAATTGCAACTTTTGTTGCAAATATGGACATATAACTTACCAATGTCCATTCAAGAAAATTAGTCCGAACAAATTGATTTGGGTTCCTAAAGGAACCATGATCAAGTCTATGCAACATGATAAACAAGTTAGATTAGTTTTTTGAGGCACCCAAAAGTAAATGGGTACCTAAAAATAATTCCTTCTTGTAGAAACATACACCATCACATGCTAGGAGCAAGAGATGGTATCTTGATAGTGGATGCTCAAGGCATATGACCGGAGATCCATCCCAATTCACCAAGCTCACTAGCATGGACGAAGGCTATGTCACCTTCGGAGACAACAACAAAGGCAAAATCATTGGAAAGGGAACCATAGGTAACAAATCAAGTTTTTCCATTGATGATGTGTTACTAGTTGATGAATTAAAACATAATCTATTGAGCATTAGTCAATTATGCGATAAAGGTTATATCGTTAGATTTGAATCAAATATGTGCATTATTGAAAAACCAAATCATAACATGACTATGATTGCTTTAAAACAAAAATAATGTCTATACCATCAATCTTGATGAACTAAGTAATGAAATGTGTTTCTCCGCCATAAATGATGATGCTTGGCTTTGGCATAGGAGATTAGGCCATGCAAGCATGAAAATAATATCTAAAATCTCATCTCAAGAATTAGTACAGAGGGATTCCGAATATAAAGTTTATTAAAGATAAGGTATGCGATGCATGTCAACTAGGGAAACAAATAAAAAAACAAGCTTCAAACCAAAAAAAATCAAATTAGCACCACTAGACCATTACAATTGATCCATTTGGACTTATTTGGACCAATTGATACAACAAGTCTAGGTGGAAGCAAATATGCTCTTGTGATTGTGGATGACTACTCTAGATACACTTGGACCTATTTCTTAGCTCACAAAAGTGATTGTTTCAAGTGTTTCTCTAAATTTTGTAAACTCACTCAAAACAAAAAAGGGTTCATGATTTCATCAATTCGGAGTGATCATGGTGGGAATTTCAAAACCATGACTTTCAAAATTTTTGTGAAGTTAATGGATACAATCATAACTTCTCCACTCCGAGAAATCCCCAACAAAATGGAGTAGTTGAAAGAAAAAATAGAAACCTACAAGAAATGACAAGAACTATGTTAAATGAACATAGTTTACCTAAGTATTTTTGGGCCAAAGCCGTAAATACGGCTTGCTACATCATGAATAGAGTCCTAATAAGAACTTCCTTATCAAAAACTCCCTATGAATTATGGAATAACAAAAAACCAAATATTTCCTATTTTAAAGTTTTCGGTTGTAAATGCTTTATTTTAAATGAAAGGGATGCCTTAGGAAAATTTGATGCAAAATCCGATGAAGGCATCTTTCTTGGTTACTCTTCCGTTTGAAAGCTTTTGGGTTTTTAATAAAAGAACCTTAGTAATTGAAGAGTCTATTCATGTAGTTTTTAATGAAGTCTCAAATTTTAAGAAAAATGATTTTGATGATGATCTTGGTTTTGATAATTTGAATTTAAATGAACCCCCTCCTCAAAATAGCAACTTGGATGCACCTTCTTCCTAAATTTCCTTACCTAAGGAATGGAAGTATATAGATGCTCATCCAAAGGAGCTAATTATAGGGGATACATCTAAAGGGGTTCAAACTCGTTCCTCTTTCAAGAATTTTTTTATGCTAATGCCTTTCCTCTCTCAAATTGAACCTAAGTGCATTGACGAGGCCATAAAAGATGATTTTTTGGATTATTGCAATGCAAGAGGAACTGAATCAATTTGAGAGAAACAAGGTGTGGGAGCTTGTTCCTAGACCTAGTGACCATTTAGTCATTGGTACTAAGTGGGTCTTTAGAAACAAGCAAGACGAAAAATGGTAGTGTGGTTAGAAACAAGGCTAGATTAGTGGCCAAAGGTTTCAACCAAGAAGAAGGTATCGATTCTGAAGAAACCTTGGCTCCCGTGGCTTCGATTAGAAGCCATAAGGATGCTCCTTGCCTATGCTAGTAGTTATAATTTTAAACTATTTCAAATGGATGTCAAAAGTGCCTTCTTGAATGGTTTTATTTCGAAGAAGTATATGTCGAACAACCTCCCGGTTTTGAAAATTCTCTTCTTCCTAATCATGTATTCAAATTGACTAAGGCTCTCTATGGCTTGAAACAAGCTCCTAGAGCTTGGTATGAAAGGCTTAGTTCCTTTCTTATTTTAAATAATTTTACCAAAGGCAAGGTTGATACTACATTGTTTATTAAACACTTTGAAAAATAATTTTCTTATTGTACAAATTTATGTTGACGATATTATTTTTTGGCTCTTGGATGAATCACTATGTGAATCATTTGCCAAATCTATGAGTCATGAATTTGAAATGAGTTTAATGGGGAATTAACTTTCTTTTTTTGGATTACAAATCAAACAACTTAAGGATGGTATATTTCTTAACCAATCTAAATATACATTAGAATTGTTAAAACGATTTAACATGGATAATTCAAAAGCAATAAACACCCATTTAGTACTTGACTAAGTTAGATATGGATGAAAATAGTGAAAACTTTGATAAAAAAAAACATATAGGGGAATGATAGGTGGTCTACTCTACCTTACCGCTACTAGACCAGATATCATGTTTAGTGTAGGACTCTGTGCTAGGTTTCAATCAAATCCTAAACTATCTCATCTTAAAAGTGTTAAAAGAATATTTAGGTATCTTAAAGGAACTCCAAATTTAGGTTTATGGTATCCAAAATCTGAAAAATTTGATTTAATGGCTTACGCGGATGCCGATTTTGGCGGATGTAGGATAGATAGAAAGAGTACATCCGGAACATGCCAATTTTTAGGACATGCACTTGTTTCTTGGACTTCCAAGAAACAAAATTCAGTAGCACTATCTACGGCGGAAGCCGAATACATTGCTGCGAGTGCATGCTGTGCACAAGTTGTTTGGATGAAAAATACATTGGAAGACTATGGAATTCACTTTAAAAATATTCCCATAAAATGTGATAATACTAGTGCCATATGTCTTACTAAAAATCAAATTCAGCATTCTAGAACTAAGCACATCGACGTTAGGCATCATTTCATACGCGATCATGTTCTTAACAATAATGTTGTTCTAGAATTCATCGACACGAAGCATCAATTAGCAGACATATTAACAAAAGCCTTGAATGAAGACCAATTTGAATTCATTAGAAGGGAATTAGGCATGTTAAATTGTCCCTAAAATGAGCTTCACGAAAAATGACTCGTCCTTTTCCTTTCTTTTGTGGATTTGATTTCTTCTTTCTTCTTCACTTCAAAATGATCCATTAAAGTATTTTTTTTTGGAAAGTAAAAGTAAATTGATTATGTGTAAAGTTTCTACAAATAGCTTTATCTATACAAGTCATAGACAAAGCCATGTAACTCATAGAGTGTCTTGAATGCGATAGTTATGACTACACATCTTTGTAGACTATAACTCCTAATTATAATCAAAATAGAAAATGTTTATCCAGATATATCAAAATTTGGCATCATTCCCAAGATCTTTAGCTAATAGCAAAATTAAAATTGATAAAAAATATATTTTTCTCTTTGGGTAAAGTGTCCGCTTTGAGATCTTGCTCCATACAGGATCTTGAGTCTCTAATAATCTCTTTCAATAGCTGAGCATTGTTTGTGTGTTGACATTTAAAGATTCTATTACATCTCTCCTTCCACATCCACCAAATAGAGCATCCGAAAGTAACCTTTGCCAGTTGTGTGAGAGGCCCTTTTCTTGAGAAACATTGCATGAGTTTGCCTAGTTCTTGGTGCAAGTTTGGTTCTTGTGATCTATTGAGTTCAAATCATGGAGAATCTCCTTCCATATCCATTTTGTATAATCACAAAGCAAAATAGAGGTGGTCAACAGTTTCTTCTTGTTGCATACAAATGGAGCATCGGTTAACATGATAGATACCTCTTCTTTTCATATTGTCTATTGTAGGTAGTTTATTGAGAAGGGCCTGCCATGTACATAAGGAATGTCTTTGTGATCCCTACGATCCATGTCCAACTGCTTGGGACCCACTTGTTATTTCTTTGCCTTATTTGATTCCATGCGGATGTGGCACTAAATTTGCCATTGTCATGAGGCCAAATAAGTTTATCTGAAGAGTTGTTCGTGATTGAAATAACTATAATAGTCGGCCAAAGTGATAACATTTCTGAGAAATAGGATTAGGGAGACACCGTGTACCAGTTAGCAATGAACTCGAAACCTTCCAATCTTTGGGAGCCCCGAGATCTTCACGTGATTCTGTCACCATATAATTGAAATATACTCTTCCCATTCACCCAAGGATCGTACCACATATTAGTACTAGTTCCGGAAGAGATTGCATAGGAAATGTGTTTGATTAGCCAATTCCTTGCCTTTAAAATTCCTTTCCAAGCTTCTGAGTGGTATGTTCTTGTTGAAATTTCCCAGATTGATTCTTTTGAAAGATACCTAGCAGAAACCCAATGTGACCATAAGGAACATTTGTTTTGCAAAAAGATCCCACAATTGCTGCACTGACATGCTTGATTCCAATCTCTAGTATTTCTCAAGTTTAGCCCCCTTCATCTTTTCTTTCTTTGCAAATGCTATCCCAATTTACCATATGCATTGCCTTATCATTTGTGCCATTCGGAAAAGTTCATTAATAACCGTTCAATATCTTGGAGAAGTCCAAAGGGTAGAAGAAATGCATTACACCAATATATAGAGTAGGAGTGCAATACCGAACGGATGAGTTCGAGTCGTCCCGCTTTTGATAGAAACCTATTTTTCCAAGAAGAAATTCTATTCTTTATTTTTTGCAAGATTGGCAGGGTTTGTTGAAGCTCGATAAGATTGTTGCATCACAATATCCCGGATAGTACTTGTTGGAGCAAAATTGCTAGAGAGGTTTGTTGGAGCATGAGTTTGTTGAGACAGAATATCCTTGTTGGCAATGTTTGTTGTGGCCTGAGTTTGTTGAGGAATAATATCCTTGCTAGCAAGATTTGCTTGGACCCTGAGTTCGTTGAGCTAGTGTGGATGGATCCGATGATATTGGAAGAGATGAAGTTCCCGACTTATGTTTCTCCCGTCCACTAGTACTATGGGAAACCTCTGTTGTGGAAGGCTCGACATTATAGGTACAGATAAAGTTTTGGAATTGTCCTTCTGTCATGGTGCTTTCCTTGCGAAGTCGGAATGCTCAATAGTTTTTGCCACCATCGGTGCTGCTGCCATTAGAGAAGAATCACTTTGTTCTTTGGCGCTTGACGTGGTCGATAGACCTTTGTGGTTGGATTTGGGGTTTGTCGACAAAGCTCCATTTGGATGACCAAAAGATAAACAACGGCGACATCATTGTGGCTTCCGGGAATATGAGACATGTACCTTCCGAAGTGTTCCCGGTCAAGTTCACGATAGAAAACCTCATTAGGAAGATCTTCATCGGAAGAAACCAGCACACATGCTCGTGCAAATGCTAATCTCGTCTTTTTTTGCTTTGTCGATGTAGAGTGGTCGTCCCGAGTGCTGCATAACTTTGCAATAAAACGTCGACTCCAAAGATGTAGAGGCAGTCCTTGAAAGGATACCCATAATGGAATAGATCAGAGGCTATCTAACTCCAAACGGACATCGGGGAGACCAACGTTGTAGAATCATTGGATGACCATGGATAGTCCGAATCCTTCGAGATTAAGCCAAAATCTTCTTGAGTATAGCTTGCAAACAAAGAATCCGTTCTCCAAAGATATGAAGATCAAATGACGATATTCCCCATCGAGTTTTGATAAATGAGGATAGTGGGAAATAAGATGTTTTGAGACCTACCACATAGCCAACAATTGCCATAGACTATGTCTCAATAAGCTCTGCTGAATCAGCATCTAAGTATCTGACAATCTTCTTATCACTGAACTTATGGAGTAAAGAATTCCAAGCTTAGATCTGGACTTCCAACCGAGCTTTGAAGAGGCTAGTCCAAGGCCGAGGATCGGGCTGAAATGAGAAGCGGCGGCCGTCGCGATCTAGAGCGACCACGCTTCCGATCTTTGGTTGGTCGAAGGAGTTTCACTCGGAAAAGATATGTTGGAAGAGCAACTTGGGGGTAGCGGTAGGGAGCCTTGCCATCGTTTCAACCCTCTCGCCACCATCGCCAGCCCTAGGGGCCATCGCTGCCATGTTTGATCCCTCACGGTCGCCGCACTGTAAACGACGCCATTGGGAAAAAGCCACCGCTATATATTAGATCGCCGCTATGGTACTTGTCACCCTAGGGATTTATGGTTGCTGCTATGTGTCGTCGCCCTTTGGGGAGAAGCCGACGCCTTCGGAGATCTGGTCGCTGCTACAGTGTCGTCGCCGCCGCTGATACTAAGCGTCCTTGGGAGATCTGATCACCTCTACGTTGTCGTTGCCCTTATTTCGTGGGGAGAAAGCCGGCCGCAGGAGTTAGATCGCCTTAGGGAGATATGGTTGTCACTACAGATGCACCGTCGCCCCTAGATCTGGCGCCCGCCGCTACGATGGCGTCGCCCCTGGGAGATCTGATCACCTTCATGTCGCCGCCGCCCTTAAGCCCGTGGGAGAAAGCCAACGATCTTTGAGTCGAGATCGTCCTAGGGAGATCTGGTGCCGCTATAGTACCGTCGCCCAAGATCTGGTCGCCGCTTCAGTATCCATTAAAGTATCACTTATTATCTTGAGGAAAGCAAACAAAAAGGGGGAGAGGAAGAAATTTTTTTTTTTTTTTTCTTCCTCCTCGGGATGCCAGCGGTGGCACCGCCAGATCCTGCGGTTGCACCGCTGGCCTTCGGCGCCAAAGCGGTGACACCGCTTCATTTTGGCGGTAGCACCGACCGAAATGACCCTTATTAACCCGGGGTTAGGGTCGGCGGTGACACCGCCCATAACCCAAGCAAGAGCTCTCAAAACTCTCTCCCATTTCCTCTAACCCTCATTCTACCTCTTAGAAGCATTAGAGAAGGATTCTTGGTGGTCCAAGCCTTCCATCTCTCAACATAATCTCCATAAGGTAACACTTGAAATCCCTCTTTTTTGGTATCTCATTCCCTCTTTTCCTTTCTCTTTCCCTTGCTTATTTTTCACAATTTCATCATCATCTTGTCTAGATAATGGCTTCTAAGAGATCAAAAGGAAAAAGGATTGAAGGAGATTCATTTGACCATGATCTTTTTAGATCAAAAGAGGTAGCCCTTAGTTTTCCAAAATTTGAAAGACGAGGTATCCATAAGGGAAAATATGTTGACTTGGATGAACTAGAAGACTTAGATCTCATTAGGTGTTTTGCACACCTAAAAGCTCTACCACTACTACAACTAGATGAACCAATCTATCCGCGATTAGTTAGATTGTTCTATGCCTACCTATATGAGGACAATAATAGCCTAAGCACTTACCTTCTAGGAACACCCATTAGAATATTTGACAACACCATTTGTGAGCTAATTGGCATAACTGAAAAAGATAGAGGATGCTATTTTAAAGGTAAATGGGACGTCAACTCAATAGGAGCAACCTATACCGAAGCCGTAGAAACAATCTTTGCAAATCCAAACCTTGACTTCCTACCCAAGAGCTGTGAACACTTACTGCCTTTCAACTCTAAAATTCTTCATCACATTATCACAAGCATCATATTCCCCAAACAATTTCATCTTGACGAAATAAGTCAAATTGAAATGAGTACCATGTATTGGATTATGACCCGTCGATAATTGTTTTGGGTACTCAATTCGCAACACATGCAGGATATTATGGCTAAAGATACTATGCTGCCATATGGGAGGTTAATCACTAGATTTCTTCATGCCTATGACATTTGCATCCCACCCGATGAAGAATCTATTCAAAATGATAGATATAACATAATAAATAAAAACCTGCTTTGAAAGACTTAGGTGCACCTTTAGCAATGGCATATGGGTTAGGCAGCCTAGAAGGACGGATCCATTTCCTCCACAAATAGAACACTCAAAACACCAATTCTTATGGGAAATGAATCTCCTCCTCCTAGTCCTTTTTTTAGCAGCAGCAGCACCTTCAGCTCCTATTTCCTCCTCTGAAGAAGATCGCATTATGGCGAAACTGTCTCAGATCAAATCACAGCAAGAACATATTCAAAATCAACAAGTTGAAATTTTGAAGGCACTACGACAACTGAATGAAAAAAAATAGATATCATGTATCAGCATTGTGGATTATCTCCTAAGGATTAAACTGATGTATCTTTTTTATTCTGTTTTGCTTTTAACAACTAGTTCAAAGTTTGTCATCGATTAAAACGATAACTAATCCTTCCTTTTATATAACTACTGTTTTGATCTGCATGATTTCTTTTGGATAAACTATTTCTGGCAAATTTGAATGATACACCTTGTTAAATGCTATTTTTTATGATCATCAATTCGATGGCTTGTCTTTTTGTTGATGACAAAGGGGAGAAGTGATGACCTACACCATAATGATAGCATGACTTATATGGGTTACAAAAACTTTGTGTGATATGAATGACTTATATGCCTTGCAATATCCTTGAAAATATCACAAGATTGATTGATCATATTGAAAGCATGCCATACATCTAAATCATAAAATTTATATATTGAAAATCTTTATCTTACGTAAGTAGTAAAATTAGTCCCTTTTCATTTAACTTATGATTTTCATAAAAGTTTTATATTCACTATTGTTTAAAGAGGATCACGATAAGCTCTACGGTTAGAACTTATCGGGTTATGCTTTTGAATCAATGGGATGGAATTCAAGTGGTTTTTATCTTCTTATAATATGGCATATAGATAGAGGGAGTTATGTTTAACCGTCATCAATTGATTGTCATCATCAAAAAAACGGAGATTGTTGAATCTCAGTTTTGATGATAAAATCAATTGATGGGTTATTGATCTAATCCATATTATTGAGTTAAGTGTGTAGGATTAACTACGATAAACAGAAAACACAAAGCAAGAATACGGAGTCGAAGTTCGATGAACGTTTAAGAGTTCAAGAATCATCGGAGATGCTACCAAACCAACCGAAAGAAATCGGGAACTTTGTTGGAAGTTCAATAAGATATCGTCGAGGTTCCGCAGAGATCACCAAGAAGTCTCAGCTACTCTTTAAAGTCATCACAAGTTCGGGGCGTGCTTGGACCCGTCCGAAGAAGTTCGTTTGAAAGCTTCGCAGGAACAAGACTTGACGTTCGCGGTTAATAAATTGCTTAGGATGTGTTTTGTTATGTAGTTCACTTGTAATTAGGATTAGGATTAAGAAGATAATCCTATATCTTGGTTAAGGCCAACTGGGGCCAAAGTCAGATTTGGTTTGGGCTAAAAGAAAGCCAAACCAAGTGAACGGAGAAACAAGCGGTGGCACCGCTTTTGCTGGCGCGTATTTACCTCCTCGGCTGGGCGGTGGCACCTCCCGACTACCAGGCGGTGGCACCGCCAAAGATCGGGAACAAAGAGGATTTGAATTTTGGAGCCCAAATTTGAATCCTCTTGAGCCTATAAATACCCCTCAAAATCTCAGCTGAGATTACAACCTTTTGAGCAGCAAGAGTTTGAGAGAAAGATCTTAGAAAAGTGTTAGCTTGCTTTCTTTTCAATTTGCTAGTGTTCACCTCATCTCTTCTCGAAAATCTGTAAGAGAGTGAACCGCTTGTAAAGAGTTGTAAGAGGGGTATTTACCCTTCCATTTCAAGAGACTTGCTAGTGGGAGGTGGGAGCCTCATCGAAGAGGGGCCTCGCAAGTGGAGTAGGTCATTTGACCGAACCACTCTAAAATCGGCGTGATCCGTGGTTTTGCGTTTCATTATTGTTATTTATATTATTGCAAACCTTCTTATATGCTTTAGTTCCTTATTACTTTTTTTTCTCGCATATTTAAGAATACGCTTTCAAGATTAAGCTTGTCAAGTTCCGCTCTCTTCATCGAAGATTTTTTTAAAACCGAAGTTTTAATCCGCTGCAGTATTCACCCCCCCCCTTAGTGCTGTTCCGATCCTAACGTCGGTGGTCGACTGCACAAAATAGGGAGCCCACCGCGGCATACAAATCCATCACCGCTCACATGCCGACACACAGTCATCCCATCGGACAGCCCCATCGCCAACCACGAGCAACAAAGACTCAAGTGGCCGATCAAACAAGGCAATCGACGACAAAGACACCGCCGCGCGAAAAGAAGTACAGAGCTACGCATTGTTGTCCACACAAGGAAGAAGAAGATTTCAATCGAAGGAAAAACAGCCCATAAACAGGACAAAACAGAGACCAAACTGGCCATTATTGGCTGACGTTTTTTCGCTTTCCAACTCCGTCGTTAAGCCGCCTTGCGCAAGAACTGCTCAAAACTGGCCAAAACTGGCCAGAAACGGGCCAAAACTGGCCATTTTGGCTGAGCGAAATAAATGGCGGCGGGGACAACAGCGAAGAACCTGTTTCTGGTTCTCTACTTTATGGAAATAATATTATCTCTGGTGCTGTTATTCCTACTTCTGCAGCTATAGGTTTACATTTTACCCAATCTGGGAAGCAGCATCTGTTGATGAGTGGTTATACAATGGTGGTCCTTATGAGCTAATTGTTCTACACTTCTTACTTGGTGTAGCTTGTTACATGGGTCCTTAGTTTACTGCGGTATATCGTCCTTGATTGCTGTTGCATATTCAGCTCCTGTTGCAACTGCTATTGTTGTTTTCTTGATCTACCCTATTGGTCAAGGAAGTTTCTCTGATGGTATGCCTTTAGGAATATCTGGTACTTTCAACTTCATGATTGTATTCCAGGCAGAACACAACATCCTTATGCATCCATTTCACATGTTAGGTGTAGCTGGTGTATTCGGCGGCTCCCTATTCAGTGCTATGCATGGTTCCTTGGTAACCTCTAGTTTGATCAGGGAAACCACTGAAAACGAATCTGCTAACGCAGGTTACAGATTCGGTCAAGAGGAAGAGACTTATAATATCGTATGGTTATTTTGGCTGCTTCAATATGCTAGTTTCAACAACTTTTTTACATTTCTTCTTGGCTGCTTGGCCTGTAATTGATATCTTCCTTCTTTAGGTATTATGGCTTTCAACCTAAATGGTTTCAATTTCAACCAATCTCGTTCTTTTAACATTTATCATCAACCGTGCTAACCTTGGTATGGAAGTAATGCATGAATGTAATGCTCACAACTTCCCTCTAGACCTAGCTGTCTGGTTTCATCTACAAATGGATAAGATTTTTTGTCTTAGTGTATATCGAGATCGTTGAAACAAAGTAGCAATACCCATATCTTGCTTTAGCAAGATATGGGGTATTGCTACTTTGTTTGATTTATAATATTGTTTTTTTTTCACAATTTCAAAAAAAATAATTTGGCTTTTATTTCAATTTCCATTTTTTTTTATATTAAATTTATATTTTTCTCGCAAAAAAGTAAAAGTAGGCGCGAATTCTCCCAATTTGTGACCTACCATACGATCTGTTATATAAATAGGTAAATGTTCCTTTCCATTATGAATAGCGATTGTATGGCCAATCATTGTGGGTATAATGGTAGATGCCCGAGACCAAGTTACTATTATTTCTTTCTCCTCCCTCATGTTGAGTTTTTCCATTTTTTTCCGATAAATGGTTAGCTACAAAAGGGTTTTTTTTTTTAACGAACGTGTCATGTCACAGTGTATTACTCCTTTTTTTTTTACATTTTTTTATTTTAAAGATTGGCATTCTATGTCCAATATCTCGATCTAAGTTAAGTATGGAGGTAAGAATAAATACAATAATGATGAATGGAAAAAAATAAAATCCTTTAGCTAGAAAAAAGGGGGGGATGTAGCCAAGTGGATCAAGGCAGTGGATTGGAATCCACCATGCGCGGTTCAATTCCGTCGTTCGCCCATCACATTTTTTTTCAATTCCAAAAATTCTATTTTCAATATTCCTATTTACGGCGACGAAAGAATAAAACTATCACTATATTTTTTCCTTTTCCTACTTCTTCTTCCAAGCGCGGATAACCCCAAGGG
>LS990923.1:30948571-30990098 GCA_900464855.2 Musa schizocarpa
ACTTCGATGGTTCACGGGATTCTGCAATTCACACCAGGTATCGCATTTCACTACGTTCTTCATCGATCGACGAGAGCCGAGATATCTGTTGCCGAGTCGTCCAATGGGGTCACCGTCGAATTGTAGCCTACTGCATGCAGCGAGGCCCTCCAACTTCGATGTTCAGTGTTCCTTGGCGCTATCCGCTACCGGGTTTGTAGTTCATCCCCTCGGTCGTCCGCCCGAGGGCGGCCGACATTCAGGGTGTTGTCGGGACGAGCCCGGCGAAAATTGTTGACGCATTCATGGTCGTCCTCGTCGGTGGGTCTCAATGATCCTTCCGCAGGTTCACCTCGGAAACCTTTATTACGACTTCTCCTTCCTCTAAATGATAAGGTTCAGTGGACTTCTCACGCGACGTCAAGGCGGCGAACCCCCCCCATCGCCTCGATTCAACACTTCACCGGACCATTCAATCGGTAGGGAGCGGCGGGCGTGTGTACAAAGGGCGGGGACGTAGTCAACGCGAAATGATGACTCGCTTACTAGGAATTCCTCGTTGAAGACCAACAATTGCAATGATCTATCCCCATCACGATGAAATTGTCAAAGATTACCCGTGCGTACGGCCAAGGCTATAGACTCGTTGAATACATCGGTGTAGCGTGTGCGCGCCCAGAACATCTAAGGGCATCACGGACATGTTATTGCCTCAAACTTCCGTGGCCTAAAACGCCATAGTCCCTCTAAGAAGCTGGCCGCGGAGGGATGCCTCCGCGTAGCTAGTTAGCGGCTGCGAGGTGTCGTTAGTTATCGGAATTAACCAACAAATCGCTCCACCAACTAAGAACGACCATGCACCACCAGCCATAGAATCAAGAAAGAGCTCTCGGTCCATCAATCCTTGCTATGTCCGGACTGGGTAAGTTTCCCGTGTTGAGTCAAATTAAACCGCAGCTCCACTCCTGGTGGTGCCCTTCCGTCAATTCCTTTAAGTTTCAGCCTTTGCGACCATACTCCCCCCCGGAACCCAAAGACTTTGATTTCTCATAAGGTGCCGGTGAGTCCTAAGAGCAACATCCACCGATCCCCGGTGGGCATCGTTTATGGTTGAGACTAGGACGGTATCCGATCGTCTTCGAGCCCCCAACTTTCATTCTTGATTAATGAAAACATCCTTGGCAAATGCTTTTCGCGATGGTTCGTCTTTCATAAATCCAAGAATTTCACCTCGACTATGAAATACGAATGCCCCGAACCGTCCCTCTTAATCATTACTCCGATCCCGGCCAACACAATAGGACCGAAATCCTGTGATGTTATCCCATGCTAATGTATCCAGAGCGTGGGCTTGCTTTGGAGCACTCTAATTTCTTCAAAGTAACAGCCGGGAGGCATCGACCCGACCATTAAGGCCGAACGCATCGCCGACGGAAGGGATGGGACGACCGTGCACACCACGCAGGCGGACCGACCGACCCATCCCAAAGTCCAACTTCGAGCTTTTAACTGCAACAACTTAAATATACGCTATTGGGCTGGAATTACCACGGCTGCTGGCACCCATACTTGCCCTCCGATGGATTCCGGCTGGGTTCATTGTATTGTCCGATCCCAAAGCCAACGGGGTGCTGAGATCCGAGCTGCGTTGCGATCGCGGGTAAAGCAAGCGAGGGCATTGAGGCGGTAATGATGTGCCGTGATTGTCATTGTCATCGAAAGTGCGATTCTGCGGATGGGCCATTGGCACATTGGTTGGTGCTTGTGCTGCGCGGCGGCAACGACATGTGCATCCATCGTGACCGCTCCGTCATTGCTAGCGCCTCATCGAATCAAAAAACACTTTCGGTCGCCACGTCGGTGGCTCCTGCATTGCTGGCTGCCGCCGCGCACTTGCATACCTCAGCTCCAGCCCCTATGTTCAATGCGCCCCGTCGGATATTTCGACCGCTCGACTGTCGCTTTCAACCTCGTCGGCGTGGGGGGCAGTGAATTTGGGGGGGGGGGCGGGGGGACGAATCCGCGCGACGCAGGCTGGATCTCGATGGATCGTGCACTCCTTTTTGGTAGCGTTACTGTAGCAAAGAGGGAGGGCGACGATATCAGCAGCGGCGGCCCCAGATCTAGGGCGACGGCATCAGAGCGACAACCAGATCTCCCTAAAGGCGATCTGACTCCTGCAGCGTCGGCTTTCCCCCCGGCGATGGGCGACGACATCAGAGGTGATCGATCTCCCAAGGACGACAAGATCAGAAGCGGCGGCGACGACACTGTAGCAGCGACCAGATCTCCGTGAAGGCCGGCTTCTCCCCAAAGGCTTAATCGATACTCAGAGCAGCAACCATAAATCCCTAGGGTGACGGTACCATAGCGGCGATCGAATATACTGCAGCGGTGGCTTTTCCCCAATGGCGTCGTTTCAGAGCGGCACCGGGGATCAAACATGGCAGCGATGGCCCCTAGGGCTGGCGATGGTGGCGAGAGGGTTGAAAACGATGGCAAGGCTCCCTACCGCTACCCCCCCCCAAGTTGCTCTTCCAACATATCTTTTCCAGAGAGAAACTCTATCGACCAACCAGCATCGGAAGCAGGTCGCTCTAGATCGCGACAGCCTGCTCTCATTTCCAGCGATCCTCGGCCTTGGACTAGCCTCTTCAAGGCTCCGGTTGGAAGTCCAGATCTAAGCTTGGAATTCTTTACTCCGAAGTTCAGTGATAAGAAGATTGTCGTATACGAGATCTTGATTCATTCAGAGAGCTTATTGAGACATGGTCTATGGCGATTGTTGGCTATGTGGTAGGTCTCAAAACATCTTATTTCCCACTATCCTCATTTATCAAAACTTCGATGGGGAATATCGCCATTTGATCTTCATATGCTTTGGAGAACGGATTCTTTGTTTGCAAGCTATACCAAGAAGATTTGCAGCATTAATCCTCGAAGGATTCTCGGACTATCCATGGTCATCTAATGATTCTACGACGTTGGTCTCCCCTGATGTCCGTTTGGAGTTAGATAGCCTACAGTCTATTCCATTATGGGTATCCTTTCAAGGACTGCCTCTACATCTTTGGAGTCGACGTTTTATTGCAAAGTTATGCAGCACTGGGGGACAACCACTCTACATCGACAAAGCAACAAAGAGCTCGGGCCGAGATTAGCATTTGCACGAGCATGTGTGCTGGTTTTCTTCCGATGAAGATCTTCCTAATGAGGTTTTCTATCGTGATCTTGACGGGAACACTTTCGGAAGGTACATGTCTCATATTCCCGGAAGCCACAACGATGTCGGCGTTGTTATCTTTCGGTCATCCAAATGGAGCTTGTCAAAAAAACCCCAAATCCAACCACAAAGGTCTATCGACCACGTCAAGCGCCTCAGAACAAAGTGATTCTTCTCTAATGGCAGCAGCACCGATGGTGGCAAAAACTATTGAGCATTCCGACTTCGCAAAGGAAAGCACCGCCATGGAAGGACAATTCCAAAACTTTATCTGTACCTATAATGTCGAGCCTTCCACAACAGAGGATTCCCATGGTACTAGTGGACAGGAGAAACATAAGTCAGAACTTCATCTCTTCCAATATCATCGGATCCATCCACACTAGCTCAACGAACTCAGGTCCAAGCAAATCTCGCTAGCAAGGATATTATTCCTCAACAAACTCAGGCCACAACAAACATTGCCAACAAGGATATTCTGTCTCAACAAACTCATGCTCCAACAAACCTCTCTAGCCGATCGCTCCAACAAGTACTATCCAGGATATTGTGATGCAACAATCTTATCGAAGCTTCAACAAACCCTGCCAATCAAGACCACATGATTCAAGGTATTTTAAAGTTTAAAAATCTGCAAGCTGTAGATGAAGTGGATAAATATAGGAATAAAGCCATAAAAGGTAAGGATATTGTGGGGAGGAAAATACAAAACCAAAAGATAAGAAAAAAGGATGGTACAATCCATCCAAAGTCGTTAGGATGAATACCTTACTATCTTTTACTAATGAAGATAACATGCTGGAATGTTCATGGGACTTAATAAGCCGGAGAAATGTCGGGAGCTCAATAGAATAATCAAGTCTGCCGCATGTGATATTGTTATTCTAGTGGAAACAAAAATTAAACAATCGCGCTCAAGCTCAAAAGAATTTAATATGGACGGAGAACTATTTACCAATGACTCAAATGACACTTTTGGTAGAATATGGGTCTTATGGCATCCTAACTCTATTAATGCTTGGTTTATTTCTGCTCTTGATCAATTCATTCATCTTAAGGTAGAGGATAAAAAGAATGGTCACAATTCAATTTCAATCTTGGTATATATGCTTCAAAAAAAGATGCAAGAAAGAAATACTCTTTGGTCCGACCGACTAATATTGTAAATGGCTGTCTCAATGTACCTTGGATTGTTCTTGGAGACTTTAATACTGTTCGGTACACAAAATGAAAAAACAGGGTGGTAGACAACTTTCGAAAAGCCAACTTCAAAAGTTCAATGATTACATTGACACTGCAGCATTGTTTGATATGAAATCTGTGGGTAATTGGCTCTCCCGAGTAATCAAGGTGCTTGCTAACAGAAAAAATAATGGCTCGACTTGATAGGTGTTTGATTAATCATGAATGGTTAACAGTTTACCCAGATTCACTTCTTGAGTATGGTGCTCCTTTGTTTTCGACCATTCTTTAATGTATATACACGCAGAAAAAGCGACACCAAGAGGCAAGAAACCGTTTAGATTCTTTAACATGTGGAGTACTCATCCTCAATTCCTTGATGTTATCGATCTGCTTGGAATGTTAATGTGCATGGATCCCCCCTTACATCTTATGTCAAAAGCTCAAAGCCCAGAAGCAAAGACTAAAGGAGTGGAATACAAATACCTTTGGCAATATTAACACCAGAGTTCAACTTTGCAGAAAGGAACTAATGTCTTTGCAACATGAGCTGCAACTTCAAACAAAATGATGAAAATATTATCTACAAAGAGGCAGAAGCCAGAAATAACTTCATGCAAGCCTTAAAAAAAAACAGGAGGAAAGTTTTGCAAAAGCAGAAGTCCGACAACATTGGCTTACGCTTAGGGGATTCCAATACAAAATTTTTCTATGCTTCAATTGCTACTCGAAGGGGCTATTAACCGTATCAGCAAATGCAGAGACAAAGATGATAATCTTATTGAGAAGTTGGATGAGGTTAAAGCACACACAGAGCAATTTTTTATTCCTTACTCAATCAAGCTTTGGAAACCTAATAACATTCATGTGGAGCCGACTAGAAAACTTGATTCTAAGCTATTTCAATCCTCAATGCCCCAATTACAGATGATGAGATTGTATGTGTTGTCTTTAAGTCACCAAAGCACAAAAAGCCCAGGTCCGGATGGATTTCCAACTGAATTTTACCAAACCGCTTGGTCTATTATTGGAAATGATGTGATCAAGGCTTGCCAACATTTTTTCTCTTCAGGTCATATTCTTAGAGAGATGAATTGCACTTTTATTTCCTTAATTCCGAAAAATGCAGGGGCTGATTCACTAGAGAACTATCGACCCATATCATTATGCAACTTTATTTATAAGATCATCTCCAAAGTATTGGCAAATAGAATGCAAAAGGTAATACACAAGATCATTAGCCCAAACCAAGCTGCTTTCATCAAAGGGAGAAGTATACATCATAACATTTTGCTTGCTAATGACTTGGTCAAAGATTTGCATTCAAAAGCAAGAGGGACAAAAATATGTTTTAAAAAGCTGATTTACGGAAAGCCTTCGATTCAGTTAATAGGAAGTTTATCTATAAGATGCTCCTCGATATGAACTTCTCCACAAAGAATGGGTTAATTGATTCAATCTTGCACGGAAACTCCAAAGTTTTCGATACTCTTTAATGGCTCACCAATTGGTTTTTTTTTGGAGCACGAATGGCATCCCGGTTAAGGTGATCCACTCTCTCCGTATCTTTTTTTTTACTACTATTGTGATGGAAGGACTTAGTATGTTGGAACACGTAGTCTTAAATGGCAGCATTAAGGTACCCATTGTTTGGTTACGTTCATATATCACATATAACATTTGCATATGACTTACTTATCTTTCTCCAAAATGAACCAACTTCAAGAAAGAACCTGGCTACTATGAATGACTTGGGATGGTTTCTGGACTTCAGTTAAATCATGAAAAGTAAAGTATATATGAGCCCTTACGTTGAGGATAATGTCTTTATTGCACAAACTTTGGGGGGTAGTGAGGGAAGCTTGCCAGGTTCCTTATTTGGGTCTCCCGCTCATATCCACAGAGCATTCACAAAACCCATCACGCCCTATCTTGCAAAAAAATAAAGAATAGAATTTCTTCTTGGAAAAATAGGTTTCTATCAAAAGCGGATCGACTTCGAACTCATCCGTTCGGTATTGCACTCCTACTCTATATATTGGTGTAATGCATTTCTTCTACCACTTGGACTTCTCCAAGATATTGAACGGTTATTAATGAACTTCTTCCGAATGGCACAAATGATAAGGCAATGCATATGGTAAATTGGGATAGCATTTGCAAACCGAAAAGATGAAGGGGGGCTAAACTTGAGAAATACTAGAGATTGGAATCAAGCATGTCCGGTGCAGCAATTGTGGGATCTTATGCAAAACAAATGTTCCTTATGGTCACATTGGGTTTCTGCTAGGTATCTTTCAAAAGAATCAATCTGGAAATTTCAACAAGAACATACCACTCAAAGACTTGGAAAGGAATTTTAAAGGCAAGGAATTGGCTAATCAAACACATTTCCTATGCAATCTCTTACGGAACTAGTACTAATATGTGGTACGATCCTTGGGTGAATGGGAAGAGTATATTTCAATTATATGGTGACAGAATATTTAAAAGATCTCGGGGCTCCCAAAGATTGGAAGGTTTCGAAGTTCATTGCTAACGTTACACGGTGTCTCCCTAATCCTATTTCTCCCAAATGTTATCACTTTGGCCGACTATTATAGTTATTCCAATCACGAACAACTCTTCGATAAACTTATTTGGCCTCATGACAATGGCAAATTTAGTGCCACATCTGCATGGAATCAAATTAGGCAAAGAAATAACAAGTGGGTCCCAAGCAGTTGGACATGGGATCGACCGGATCACAAAGACATTCCTTATGTACATGGCAGGCCCTTCTCAATAAACTACCTACAATAGACAATATGAAAAGAAGAGGTATCTATCATGTTAACCGATGCTCCCTTTGTATGCAACAAGAAGAAACTGTTGACCACCTTTATTTTGCTTGTGATTATACAAAATGGATATGGAAGGAGATTCTCCAAATGATTTGAACTCAATAGACTGCCATAACCCAAACTTGCACCAAGAACTAGGCGAACTCATGCAATGTTTCTCAAGAAAAGGGCCTCTCACACAACCGGCAAAGGTTACTTTCAGATGCGCTATTTGGTGGATGTGGAAGGAGAGATGTAACAGAATCTTTAAATGTCAACACACAAACAATGCTCAGCTATTGAAAGAGATTATTAGAGACTCAAGATCCTCAGATGGAGCAAGATCTCAAAAGCAGCACTTTACCCAAAGAGAAAAATATATTTTTATCAATTTTAATTTTGCTATTAGCTAAAGATCTTGGGAATGATGCCAAATTTTGATATACCTGGATAAACATTTTCTATTTTGATTATAATTAGGAGTTATAGTCTACAACATGTGTAGTCATAACTATCGCATTCGCACTCTATGAGTTACATGGCTTTGTCTATGACTTGTATAGATAAAGCTATTTGTAGAAACTTTACACATAATCAATTTACTTTTACTTACAAAAAAAAAAGGCCACTCTACCACTTACAATGCCCCATCGCGTATTTAAGTCGTCTGCAAAGGATTCGGCCCGTCGTCCGTGTGGAATTTCACTTCCCGATGGCTGCCCGTGGCTATACCACCACGAGGGCTACACCGGCGACACGAGCCCATGGGGGCCAAAGGCCCCTACTGTGGGTCGGAGGCTTAACGATGGGCTTAGAGCCGGTTGCTAGCTAGGATTCTGACTTAGAGGCGTTCACCATCATAATCCGACACGGTAGAAGCCACGCCACTGGCTTTTCAACCAAGAGCGATGACTAATTGTGTGAATCAACGGTTCCTCTCTCGTACTAGGTTGAATTACTATCGCGACCCATCATCGGTAGGGTAAAACTAACCTGTCTCACGACGGTCTAAACCCAGCTCCACGTTCCCTATTGGTGGGTGTGTTAGGGATCGAGAGCACTAAGAGGGGGGTGAATTAGTGCAGCGAAAAACTTTCTGCGATTAAAACCGAAAAGCTGCGTTTGAATGATAAGGACAACTAAGCAAGGTTTCAGTCAATCTATGCAGGCAGTTTGCAGCAATGATGAAAACCAGAATATCCGCAAGAAACTGAAATCCGATGTTCAATGCGAAAAACAGATTTACGCCTAAGTGTCGATTCGTAAATCACTTGTTTAGACAGAAGTATAAAGACAGTGTGCTGCTATTGTACAACTCAAAAAGTAATCTACAAAAAGCAAATTTACGTCTAAACGCAGATTTACGTCTAAACGCAAATTTATGTCTAAACACAGATTTACGTCTAAACTTTTAAACTCGTTTGTAAAATCGTAGAAGGCAGTATGCAGTTTAAATCAAGATGTAAACGTGCTTGGGCGAGAGTAGTACTAGGATGGGAACCCCTGGGAAGTCCTCGTGTTGCACTCCTTTATGCACTCTATGAGTTACATGGCTTTGTCTATGACTTGTATAGATAAAGCTATTTGTAGAAACTTTACACATAATCAATTTACTTTTACATACAAAAAAAAAAAGATGTAAACATAAACTGAAATCTGATGATTGTACGAGGAAAGCCGATTTATGTCTAAATGCAGTTTTACGCCTAAACGCAAATTTTGCGCCTAAATGCAGTTTTACGCCTAAACGCAGTTTTACGCCTAAACGCAGTTTTTTGCCTAAACGCTATTTTTACGCCTAAACACAGTTTTACGCCTAAACGTAGTTTTGCGCCTAAACGCTGTTTTACGCCTAAACGCAGTTTTATGTCAAAACGTAATTTTACGCCTAAACGCCAGTTTTGAACTTTGAAAAGCGTTTTATGAATATGCAGAAGGCAATTTGCAGTTATAAATGGAATCAAAACGTAGCGTAAACTGCAGCGTAAAGATCGCATCGAAGACACCGATTTACGCCTGAATGCAGATTCGGAAAGATAAGAGTTTAGAGACTCGCTCAGAAAGCGCAGAGGGCAGTAGCTATATAGGAGGTTTGCAGTAATGATAAAGTGCTCAAGTAAAAGCAAACCAGAGATTTAGAGTGGTTCGGTCAGTCTTGACCTACTCCACTTTTGGCTTCCTCCTCCGACGAGGTCACCGACGCCAACTAGCTGCCTTCCTTCAATGGGCTTAAGGCTAACTGCCCTTTACAGTTCCTCTCCTTTTGACGGGCTCAGGAGACAACCCTTACAGATCCTTTCTCTCCTCTCTTTACAACTCAAGACTTGAAGAACAGAAAGAGGAGAACTTTAGGACTTTACACAAATTTGAGCTCTTAGAATCACTGAAAAGATCAAGAATTCGTGTGGATCTGTATCATTTCAGTGCTGAATGGGTGGGGTATTTTATAGGCCCCAACCCAGTTCAAATTTGGAGCTCAAAACGATCAAATCGATCAAATCCCTAATTCCGGGATCAGCGGCAGCACCTCTTGACTAGAGAGGTTGCACCGCCAGCGAGCTCGAGATCGAGCCTGTGCGTTGCACCTCTCGTAGGGGGCAGTTGCACCGCCCGAAGTCCGCTCGAAGATTGAGCCCCAGCGCTGCCACCTCTTGATCGAGGCGGTTGCACCTCTCTCTGGCAAGCCGAAGACCGAGCTCAGCGGTGCTACCTCTATGTCGGGGGGTTTGCACCGCCCAGCCTAGCTCGAAGACCGAGCTCAGGCGGTTGCATCCCTGGCTGGGGTGGTTGCACCACCCGCCTCGCTGGGAGACACAGCCCGGCGGTTGCACCTCCTCGGGCCTAGGCGGTTGCACCGCCTGGTGCAATCGCCTCCAAATGGTTAGCTCCATTCAGCCCAATTTCAATCTTTTCAGGGGCCCAATTGCCCCAAGATTAAGCTAATGGGATCACCTCCCATTTTAACTTAATCAACGTGCTAACTATGATTAAATCTAAGACAACTTCTGCAGCTTTGTTCGGATCGTCAATCGCTTCTTCCGCAAGTTTCCTCGCTAACTTCCGTTGATCATCCGATGAACCCCCTTGGTGATTCTTCATGACACATCCGCAAACTCCTGGACTTTGCGATGATCCACTTGGCGAAGTTCCGACGAGCTTCGCTTGGCAAGCTTCGGACTTCTCGGATCTGTTTCTCGCTGAACCTCCGACGACCGTCCAACTTCCGTCCGAACTCTCGAACTCCCAACGTGATCATGATCTTGACTCGGCGCAACTCCTGCTGCTTGTCTAACTTTCATCGTAGAGTTAATCCTGCACACTTATCTCAACACATGGATTAGATAACAAATGACAATTGACTTCATCATCAAAATCCGAGATTTAACAATCTCCCTTTTGATGATGACAATCAATTGATAATGGAGTTATCCTTAACTCCCCTATCTATATGCCATAGTTGAGATAAGTCAACCTTGAATTCAAGACCTAAGAATTCAAGTGACGTATTGATAAGTTAGATCAGTTAAACTTATCAATACCATCATGATGCCCATCATGATGTATCTCTTCAAGAATGATTGTGTTTGTAACTATTCATCATGTAATCAAATAAAGCTGCGAAGGACTATTACATGATGCACACATTTGAGATTTTCTAGCAAGTTTGCATTTGCTTCACAAGATAGAATATCAACTCAAGACATAATGCAAACTATAGCATCTGTTCATATATATCTCTTTGGTGATGCAAGGATGGCATAACTATATGATTATTGCAGTGTTTATCAATTCATATGTTTCTCCCCTTTGTCATCAACAAAAAGCATGATAGCATTTTTCAACAAGTAGGAGGAAAGTCATTTTTCAGCAAGTTTTCATAAGAGTGTAGGGAAACTCTCATTTTTAGCATTTAGACCAAAAATGAACTTCTTACATGCATTCGGTTATGAGTAAGCTACTGATTTTTAAAAACATTTGTCACATAATTTTGAACATGTTATTTGATCAAGTGATGCCAAGGTTTAGATAGCACATGCAAGCTAGCAGTTTTTTTTCTTTTGCAGTGTTAGCTTTGATATTGTAACTAACTATTTCAAGTATTTATTAATTGTAGTATTCCATCATATGGCATGATATTGACGTGTATCGCTTTTTGAAGCAAGATCATTTCGTGATGTACATATTTCGAATATTTTAGCAAGTGTAGCATTGCATCATATGGTAAGATATCAGCTAGTACGATGCAAATTTTTGTTTGATATCTTGATACAAGGCATGATAGCAATCATATTAACATTAGTAATAGCAATCATATCAATGTCATAACTTTCTGACTTATCAACTACATTGGTATGTCGATTCATATTTTTCAAGGCATAAGGTTTTTAAACCATTTTAGTTTCAGATGCAAAATCTGAGATAAACAACAAGGGATGTTTGTAAATATGCTTACAAAAACAAAGATAACCATCTCGGGGTAACATATGGAGTGTACAAGATATATCGTAACCATATCAAAAACAAAGTTCTTCATGATGAATAACATAAGAAGTTTACAACATGTCATATCAAAAAATAACGGATGTTCATACAAGCTCATTCATGAGGTGGAAGGTTGAAGTGCCTAAATAAAGAGTCAAATTGTCGATGGATTTGCTGCAGCTTCGGTTAGGATTTGATCTTGTCGTTCAAGCCGTTTTGTCTTTGTTCAAATCGTCCATCCAATGCCGATATCTTCGATAGATGATGTGTGAGTTTGCTCAACCGGATGTGTTTCCTCAAAGGACAGATCGGAGGAGATTGGGTACTCCTAAAGACCGGTGTTTCCGGGCTCGGGTTGTGTTTCAGTGTTCAGTTGAGGGGGATCAGTTCTTCTAGGCATTCTAACCCCAAGTTACCGCTTTCTATAGTGACATCTTAGTCGGTGAAGTAGATTTTTGTTTATTATGCTGAATCTATCTACTTTCATTATTTCTTCTTTGTATTTGAATGTCGTAGCTTTTCATTATTCTAGTAATTATACCACCATATGGGAGCATCATATCTTTCTTAGATAATTCTAACATGTTTTGTTGGATAAGATAGCCAAGACAAATGTCACGCCCTTTCATGATTAAGTACATAATTCCTAATTCTAATTGACTCACTTCATCATGATGGTATTGTTTAGGAAGAATTATACTAGTCATGATATGATCGCACTCTCTAAAAAGGAGTGCAACACGAGGACTTCCCTGGGGTCACCCATCCTAGTACTACTCTACCCAAGCACGCTTAACTTCGAGTTCCGATGGGATCCGGGTGCTTTAGTGCTGATATGATCGCACTCCAAGACACATTTCCTATGCAATCAAACACATTTCCTATGCAATCTCTTCCGAACTAGTACTAATATGTGGTACGATCCTTGGGTGAATGGGAAGAGTATATTTCAATTATATGGTGACAGAATCTAAAAGATCTCTGGCTCCCAAAGATTAGAAGGTTTCTGAGTTCATTGCTAATCTTTACTGGTGTCTCCCTAATCCTATTTCTCCGGAAATGTTATCACTTTGGTCGACTATTATAGTTATTCAATCAATGAACAACTCTTCGATAAACTTATTTGGCCTCATGACAATGGCAAATTTAGTGCCACATCTGCATGGAATCAAATTAGGCAAAGAAATAACAAGTGGGTCCCAAGCAGTTGGACATGGATCGACCGATCACAAAGACATTCCTTATGTACATGGCAGACCTTTCTCAATAAACTACCTACAATAGACAATATGAAAAGAAGAGGTATCTATCATGTTAACCGATGCTCCTTTGTATGCAACAAGAAGAAACTCATGAGCACCTTTTATTTTGCTTTGTGATTATACAAAATGGATATGGAAGGAGATTCTCCAAATTATTTGAACTCAATAGATCACAACAAAACTTGCACCAAGAACTAGGCTAACTCATGTAATGTTTCTCAAGAAAAGGGCCTCTCACAATAACCGGCAAAGGTTACTTTCTTAGATGCGCTTATTTGGTGGATGTGGAAGGAGAGATGTAACAGAATCTTTAAATGTCAACACACAAACAATGCTCAAGCTATTGAAAGAGATTATTAGAGAATCGAGATCCTCAGATGGAGCAAGATCTCAAAACGAGAGCACTTTACCCAAAGAGAAAAATATATTTTTATCAATTTTAATTTTGCTATTAGCTAAAGATCTTGGGAATGATGCCAAATTTTGATATATCTGGATAAACATTTTCTATTTTGATTATAATTAGAGTTATAGTCTACAATATGTGTAGTCATAACTATCTCATTCAAGACTCTATGAGTTACATGGCTTTGTCTATGACTTGTATAGATAAAGCTATTTGTAGAAACTTTTACACATAATCAATTTACTTTTTTACTACCAAAAAAAAATTATACTAGTCATGATATGATGAAGTATCTTAGTGTTAAAAGGCGGTTGATGTTTACAACGCTTTTAGGAACAAATTCTATGTTAGGATTGGCAAAGATTGTTCCTAAGGCTTCAACATAGGATGTTTCAATAGTTTCTTCATTCCATGATCCTCTAAAGTAAAGTCCTATGCTTTTCATGGGAATGCCTATCATATCACAAATGAATCTATCAAGATTGAGATGTGTTGTCCTAAGAGATAGGTTGACATCCTTTTCTTCATCATCTATTTGCATGTTATTGTAAAACAATCTAACTAGCCTAGGATAGATGGGTTCGTTGATCTGCAAAATGGAAGTAGATTTAGGTTTGCAAACCATTGGATAGTCTCTATGTCTCTAAATTCATTCAGATCTACGTATTTTCCCTTATTGATGCTTCTTAGTTCAAGGAGAGAAATTTTTCAGCATGGTTTTTTGGAATAAAAAGGGTAAGATCAAACTCTACTACAAATCTCATCTTTCCCTTATCCCTTGAGGATCTTCTAGAACCCATAACTACTGCTGTTTAAAAAGAGATAAAGATGAACAAGAGTGAATGAAGAACAAAACAGAATTTCCGAGGTTCTTAGAGAATACCTTTAGTGAAATCTTCAAAAATAGGGAGCCATTCTTGATGTTTTGCTTCGAAATGGGAGGTATTTGGAAGGCTAAACGGGGTGAAATGAGGATGGAGGAGGCTTGGAGGAGTAGAGAATGAAAGAGAAGTGAGTTGGGGTCGGCTTCACCCACCCCTAGTGTGGGTTAAAAGGCAGAGTTGCAGGGCTGCACCACCTCTGGCTGAGCTGCAACCACTGGCAACTCGCGGAAGGTCGGAGGTGCCACCGCTGGTCGGAGAGGTGCCACCGCCGGCCGGAGAGGTGCCACCGCCAGGCAAGTGAACACCTTATTGTGATTTGATCAGGGAGGTTTTGTCTTCGAGGAGAGTTTTCATTCAGAGCAATTAACGTTGCTTACATGATTACGCGGTGTGTTTTTATTTCAAGGCAAAAACGCTTGTAACATCAAGATAGAACTTTTAACGCATACTCCTAATGTTGTACATGTGTTCGTGATTTTGAAAAGTCACATTAGGCAGTATCCAAATTGCTTTTGTGATTTCATAATTACCACTGTTGTTGTATCCAAATTCATGCTTTGGTCATGACTGCCAAGAATCAAGGAGCAGAACATTAATTCTTGCTCCAAAAAAGGTTTTAATGTTTTTATAGAAAGGATGATTTTTAGGTACCCATTTGCTTTTTTTGGGTGCCTCACTAATAGATCTAAATTTTCTATCATGTTGCATAGAATTTGTCATGGTTCCTTTAGGAACCCAAATCAATTTGTTTGGACTAAATTTCCGAATGGACAATAATGCGTCCCCGGTGTCCAAACTTGCAACAAAAAGTTGCATTTGCTTTGATGTCTAACATGTAAGATGGGGCCTTTTATGAAGGTAGTTGGATTTTGGTGAGGACTCCTCACAAATCCAATCCCACTTCTTTTGGGAACATGACCCTTGTTTGTAAGGATCATGTTTAATGACTTGCTACCAACCCCAATTTCTTCAAGGTGTCCTTAAGTAGCAAGTTTTCTTTTTGAACAAACTTTCTAGATCATGACATTTGACACATGAATTTAAACTATCATGATATTCAATTTTTAACTTATTAAAATCACAAGTAAGACTATTATGTTCCTTTTTTTAGCAATTTGTATTTTCTATTGATAATCTTGCATTCATCAAATAAGTCATGGAAGGCATTTAATAATTCATCTAAAGATAAATCAGCATCTAATAAATTGCTACCTCCTCTCCACATGGCCATAAGGCGAATGAGCAACTTGTTCGGTGTTGGACTCCTCTTCAGATGCCGAGTCATCCCATGTTGCTTGAAGAGCCTTCTTTTTGATGTTCTTCTTTTGACTTGGGGACAATCACTCTTTGTAGTGTCCCGCCTTTTTTACATTCATAGCAGATCACTTGGTCCTTCTTGGGTTCAAGCTTATTTTTCAGATCATTCTTAAACTTGTTTTTTTTCATGAAGAATTTTTAAATTTTCTTGTTAAAAGTGCCAAGTCATCATTACAGTCCTCATCACTTAAGTTTTCTCTCAAGTGGCATTCAGAAGTTTTAGTGCCATATCCTTCCCGTTCTTTGAAGGATGTCTTTGCTCTTCATGAGCTTTTGTAAGTCATCTCATAGGTCATTAATGACCCGATTAGTTCTTCAAGAGGGAAGTTGCGCAGATCTTTTGCCTCTTGAATAGCAAGGACTTTAGGATCCCAACTTTTAGGAAGGATCTTAGTATCTTATTTACGAAGTTCAAAATCCAAAAACTTTTTTCCGAAGTCCTTTAGATCGTTGACGACATCCGCGGAAACGGCAAAACATGTCGCCAATGGTTTCACCCTTGCTTCATCCGAAAAAGTTCAAAAGAATGCAACAACAAATTGATTTTTTGACTCTTTCACTCTACTTGTGCCCTCGTGGGTCACTTCAAGTGTGTGCCAAATATCAAATGCAGTTTCAAATTTGAAAACACGCATTAAACTCGCTTTTTATCAAGCGCAAAAATAAGGCATTCATAGCCTTTGCATTAAGAGCTAAAGCCTTTTTTCCAATTCATTCCAATCGATCATTGGAAGAGAAGACTTTGAAAATCCATTTTCAACAAGGTTCCACAGTTCAAAAATCCATAGAGATAAGAAAGATCCTCATTCGGTCTTCCAAGAGGGTGTAGTCCATTCCACTGAACATGGGTGATCGTGTAATAGAATGCCCTCTTGGTTTCCGCATGCCATCTCTCTTGGGTTTTAACCGCTAGAGAGTTAACCTGCTCGATACCAATTGTTAGGATCGAGAGCACTAAGAGGGGGGGGGGTGAATTAGTGCAGCGAAAACTTTCACATTAAAACCAAAAGCCGCGCTTTGAATGATAAGGACAACTAAGTAAGGTTTCAGTCAATCTATGCAGCAGTTTGCAGCAATGATGAAAACCAGAATATCGGGCATGAACTGAAACCGATGTTCGTATTTTAAGAAACAGATTTACGATAAGTGTCGACCAGAAATCACTTTGTTTAGACAGAAGTATAAAGACAGTGTGCTGCTATTGTACAGCTCAAAAAAGTAATCTGCAAAAAAGCAGATTTACGCCTAAACGCAGATTTTATGTCTAAACGCGAAATTTACGCCTAAACACAGATTTACGCCTAAACTTTGAAACCTCGCTTTGTAAAATCGTGAGAAGGCAGTATGCAGTTGAAATCAAGATGTAAACGTAAACTGAAATCTGATGATTGTAACGAGGAAAGCCGATTTACGCCTAAATGCAATTTTATCGCCTAAACGCAGTTTTATGCCAAAACGCAGTTTTATGTCTAAAACGCAGTTTTACATCTAAACGCAGTTTTCGGTATGGTTTCTTGACTTCAGTTAAATCATGCGAAAAGTAAAGTATATATGAGCCCTTACGTTGAGGATAATGTCTTTATTGCACAAACTTTGGGGGTTAGTGAGGAAGCTTGCCAGCCTCTTTATTTGGGTCTCCCTCATATCCACAGCATTCACAAAAACCCAATCCAGCCTATCTTGCAAAAAAAAAAAAGAATAGAATTTCTTCTTGAAAAAATAGGTTTCTATCAAAAGCAGGACGACTTCAACTCATCCGCTCTTGTATTGCACTCCTACTTTATATATTGGTGTAATGCATTTCTTCTCCTGTTGGACTTCTCCAAGATATTGAACGGTTATTAATGAACTTTTCTAGAATGGCACAAATGATAAGGCAATGCATATGGTAAATTGGGATAGCATTTGCAAACCGAAGATGAAGGGGGGGCTAAACTTGAGAAATACTAGAGATTGGAATCAAGCATGTCTGTGCAGCAATTGTGGGATCTTTTTGTAAAACAAATGTTCCTTATGGTCACATTGGGTTTCTAGGTATCTTTCAAAAGAATCAATCTGGGAAATTTCAACAAGAACATACCACTGCAGCTTGGAAAGGAATTTTAAAGGCAAGGAATTGGCTAATCAAACACATTTCAGATGCAATCTCTTCCGAACTAGTACTAATATGTGGTAATGATCCTTGGGTGAATGGGAAGAGTATATTTCAATTATATGGTGACAGAATACGAAAAGATCTTAGGGCTCCCAAAGGTTGGAAGGTTTTTGAGTTCATTGCTAATCTGTGACTGATATCTCCCCAAATGTTATCACTTTTTGGCCACTATTATAGCTATTCCAATCATGAACAACTTTTTCAGACATACTTATTTGCCCTCATGACAATGGCAAATTTAGTGCCACATCCGCATGGAATCAAATTAGGCAAAGAAATAACAAGTGGGTCCCCAAGCAGTTGGACATGGGATCGACCGGGATCACAAAGACATTCCTTATGTACATGGCAGGCCCTTCTCAATAAACTAACTACAATAGACAATATGAAAAGAAGAGGTATCTATCATGTTAACCGATGCCCCTTTGTATGCAAACAAGAAGAAACTGTTGACCACCTCTATTTTTGCTTTGTGATTATACAAAATGGATATGGAAGGAGATTCTCCAAATGATTTGAACTCAATAAACTGCCGCAACCAAACTTGCACCAAGAACTAGGCGACCCATGCAATGTTTCTCAAGAAAAGGGCCTCTCACACAACCGCAAAGGTTACTTTTTGACGCGCTTATTTGGTGGATGTGGAAGGAGAGATGTAACAAAAATCTTTGAATGTCAACACACCTAACAATGCTCAAGAATTGAAAGAGATTATTAGAGACTCAAGATCCTCAGATGGAGCAAGATCTCAAAACGGAGCACTTTACCCAAAGAGAAAAATATATTTTTATCAATTTTAATTTTGCTATTAGCTAAAGATCTTGAGAATGATGCCAAATATTTTCTATTAGCTAAAGATCTTAGGGAGTTATAGTCACAAAGATGTGTAGTCATAACTATCGATTAGCACTCTATGAGTTACATGGTTTTGTCTATGACTTGTATAGATAAAGCTATTTTGTAGAAACTTTACACATAATCAATTTACTTTTACTTACCAAAAAAAAAAAGCCTAAACGCTTATTTTACGCCTAAACGCCAGCTTTACGCCTAAACGCTAGTTTTTGCCTAAACGCTGTTTTACGCCTAAAGGTAGTTTTACGTCAAAACGTAATTTTACGCCTAAACATAGTTTTGAACTTTGAAAAGCCGCTTTATGAATACGCAAAAGGCAATTTGCAGTTATAAATGGAATCAAAACGTAAGCTTAAACTGTGCCGAAAGATCGCATCAAGACACCGATTTACGCCCCAATGCGATTCGGAAAGATAAGAGTTTAGAGACTCGCTCAGAAAAGCACAGAGGGCAGTAGCTATGTAGGAGGTTTGCAGGTAATGATAAAGTGCTCAAGTAAAAGCAAAACCAGAGATTTAGAGTGGTTCGGTCAGCCTTGACCTTTCCACTTTTGGCTTCCTCCTCCGGACGAGGTCACCGACGCCAACTAGCTGCCTTTCCTTCAATGGGCGAAGGCTAACTGCCCTTTTACAGTTCCTCCCTTGACGGCTCAGGAGACAACCCTTACAGATCCTTTCTCTCCTTCTTTAAACTCAAGACTTGAAGAACGTAAAGAGGAGAACTTTAGGACTTTACACAAATTTGAGCTCTTAGAATCACTGAAAAGATCAAGAATTCGTGTGGATCTGTGTTCATTTCAGTGCTGAATGGATGGGGTATTTATAGGCCCCAAACCCAGCCCAAATTTGGAGCTCAAAACCATCAAATCGATCAAATCCCTAATTCAGAGATCAGCGGTTGCACCTCTTGACTAGAGAGGTTGCACCGCCGGGCAGAGCTCTGAGATCGGAGCCCGTGCGTTGCACCTTCTTCAGGGGCGGTTGCACCACCTCGAGTCCGCTCGAAGATCGAGCCCCAAGCGGTTCCACCTCTGACCGAGGGTTGCACTCTCTCTGCCAAGGCCGAAGACCGGCTCAGCGGGTGCTACCTCTATGTCGTGAGGTTGCACCGCCCAGCCCTAGCTCAAGATCGAAGCTTTCGGGCGGTTGCACCTCCCCGGCTGGGGTGGTTGCACCGCCCGCCTCGCTGGAGACACAGTTCAAGGCACGGTTGCCCTCCGGCCTAGGGCTGTTGCACCGCCTCGGTAATCGTGGTCCCAATGGTTAGCTCCATTCGCCCAATTTCAATCTTTTCAGGGGGCCCACTGTCCCCAAGATTGCTTTAATGGGATCACCTCCCATTTTCAACTTTAATCAACGCAGCAACTACGACAAATCTAAGATAACTTCTGCAGCTTTGTTCGATGCTTCAATTGCTTCTTCCGCAAGTTTCCTACCTAACTTCCGCCGATCATCCCGGGATGAACCCTCTATGATTCTTCATGGACATCCGCAAACTCCTGACTTTGGCGACGATCCACTTGGCGAAGTTCACAAGCTTCGGGCAAGCTTCGGACTTCTCGATCTGTTTCAAGCTGAACCTCCATTTACCGTCCAACTTCCGTCAACTCTCAACTCCCAATGTGATCATGATCGCGACTCGGCAAGAAACCCCGCCGCTTGTCTAACTTTCATCGTGAAGTTAATCCTGCACACTTATCTCAACACATGGATTAGATAAATAAATGACACTGACTTCATCATCAAAATCCGAGATTCAACAATCTCCCCTTTGATGATGACAATCAATTGATAATGGAGTTATCCTTAACTCCCCTATCTATATGCCATAGTTGAGATAAGTCAACCTTGAATTCAAGACCTAATTCAAGGACGATTGATAAGTTAGATCAAGAAACTTATCAATACTCCCATCAAGATGCCCATCATGATGTATCTCTTCAAGAATGATTGTGTTTGTAACTATTCATCATGTAATCAAATAAAGCTGCAAGGACTATTACATGATGCACATTTTGAGATTTTCTAGCAAGTTTGCATTTGCTTCACAAGATAGAATATCAACTCAAGACATAATGCAAACTATAGCATCTGTTCATATATCTCTTGGTGATGCAAGGATGGCATAACTATATGATTATTGCAGTGTTTATCAATTCATATGTTTCTCCCCCTTTGTCATCAACAAAAGCATGATAGCATTTTTCAACAAGTAGAAGGAAAGTCATTTTTCAAGTTTTCATAAGAGTGTACAGAAACTCTCATTTTAGCATTCAGGCCGAAAAATGAACTTTTACATGCATTCTGCTATGAGTAAGCTACTGATTTTTAAAACATTTGTCATATAATTTTGAACATGTTATTTGATCAAGTGATGCCAAGGTTTAGATAGCACATGCAAGCTAGCAGTTTTTGCTTTTTTTAAAGGTTAGCTTTTGATATTGTAACGCAACTATTTCAAGTGTTTATTTTTTTGGTAAGTAAAAGTAAATTGATTATGTGTAAAGTTTTACAAATAGCTTTATCTATACAAGTCATAGACAAAGCCATGTAACTCATAGAGTGCTTAATGCGATAGTTATGACTACACATGTTGTAGACTATAACCCTAATTATAATCAAAATAGAAAATGTTTATCCAGATATATATCAAAATTTGGCATCATTCCCAAGATCTTTAGCTAATAGCAAAATTAAAATTGATAAAAATATATTTTTCTTTGGGTAAAGTGTCCGCTTTTGAGATCTTGCTCCATACAGATCTTGAGTCTCTAATAATCTCTTTCAATAAATGGCATTGTTTTGTGTGTTGACATTTAAAGATTCTCACATCATCTCTCCTCCACATCCACCAAATAGCGATCCGAAAGTAACTTTGCCAGCCAGTGAGAGGACCTTTTCTTGAGAAACATTAAGTGAGTTCGCCTAGTTCTTGGTGCAAGTTTGCTTCTGTAGTCTATTGAGTTCAAATCACTGAGAATCTCCTTCCATATCCATTTTGTATAATCACAAGCAAAATAAAGGTGGTCATGCTTTTTTGTTGCATACAAAGGGAGCATCGGTTAACATGATAGATAATTCTTCTTTTCATATTGTCTATTGTAGGTAGTTTATTGAGAAGGGCCTGCCATGTACATAAGGAATGTCTTTGATCCCTACGATCCCATGTCCAATCCGCTGGGGACCCACTTGTTATTTCTTTGCCTAATTTGATTCCATGCAGATGTGGCACTAAATTTGCCATTGTCATGAGGCCAAATAAGTTTATCCAAGAGTTGTTCGTGATTGGAATAGCTATAATAGTCGGCCAAAGTGATAACATTTCTGGGAAATAGGATTAGGGAGACACCAAAATTGCTAGCAATGAACTCTAAAACCTTCCAATCTTTGGGAGCCCCGGAGATCTTTTTCGTTCATTCTGGTCACCATATAATTGAAATATACTCTTCCCATTCACCCAAGGATCACCACATATTAGTACTAGTTCCAAAGAGATTGCATACCAAATGTGTTTGATTAGCCAATTCTTTGCCTTTTAAAATTCCTTCCAAGCTCAAGAGTGGTATGTTCTTGTTGAAATTTCCCTGATTGATTCTTTTGAAAGATACCCCTAGGAACCCAAAGTGACCATAAGGAACATTTGTTTTGGTAAAGATCCCACAATTGCTGCACTGACATGCCTGATTCCAATCTAGTATTTCTCAAGTTTAGCCCCCTTCATCTTTCTACATAAAATGCTATCCCAATTTACCATATGCATTGCCTTATCATTTGTGCCATTCTGTAAAGTTCATTAATAACTGCTTCCAATCTTGGAGAAGTCCAGTAGTAGAAGAAATGCATTACACAATATATAGAGTAGGAGTGCAATACTGAACGATGAGTTCGAAGCCGCCCGCTTTTGATAGAAACCTATTTTTCCAAGAAGAAATTCTATTCTTATTTTTGCAAGATAGGGTCTGATAGGGTTTTGTGAATGCTCCGGATATGAGCCGGAGACCCAAATGGAACCGCAAGCTTCCCCACTAACCCCAAAGTTTGTGTAATAAAGACATTATCCTCAACGAAGGGCTCATATATATTTTACTTTTTTCATGATTTAAATTAAGTCCTAAACCATACCAAAGTCATTCATAATAGTAGCTGTTCTTTTACTGAGTTGGTTCATTTTTGGAGAAAGATAAGTAAGTCATCTGCAAATGTTATATGATATATGAACAACCAAGAATGGGTAATTTAATGCTGCTATTTAAGATCAAGGTTCCAACATATAGCTAAGTCCTTCCATCGTAATAGTAAAAAAAGATACTAGAGAGGATCACCTTTGTCGGATGCCATTCGCGTCTCAAAAAAACCAATTGGAGCTATTAAAGAGTATCGAAAACTTTGGAGTTTCAGGCAAGATTGAACCAATTAACCCATTGCTGTGGAAGTTCATATCGAGGAGCATCTTATAGATAAACTTCCTATTAACTGAATCAAGGCTTTCCGAAATCAGCTTTAAAACATATTTTTGTCCCTCTGCTTTTTGAATGCAAATCTTTGACCAAGTCATTAGCAAGCAAAATGTTATGATGTATACTTCTCCTTTGATGAAAGCAGCTTGGTTTGGGCTAATGATCTTGTGTATTACCTTTTGCATTCTATTTGCCAATATTTTGGAGATGATCTTGTAAATAAAGTTGCATAATGATATGGGTCGATAGTTCTCTCAGTGAATCAGCCCCGCATTCTTCGAATTAAGGAAATAAAAGTGCAATTCATCTCTCTAAGAATATGACCTGAAAGAAAAAATGTTGGCAAGCCTTGATCACATCATTTCAATAATAGACCAAGTAGCTTTAGTAAATTCAGCTAAATCCATCTGGACCTGGGCTTTTGTGCTTTGGTGACTTAAAGACAACACATACAATTTCATCATCCAGAATTGGGGCATTGAGGATTGAAATAGTTTCAATCAAGTTTTCTAGTCATCCATATGAATGTTATTAGGTTTCCCAGCCTGATTGAGTAAGGAATAAAAAATTGTGGGTGTGCTTTAACCCCATCCAACTTCTCAATAAGATTATCATCTTTGTCTCTGATTTCTTGATACTTAATAGCCCTTCGAGTAGCAATTGAAGCATAGAAAATTTTGTATTGGAAATCCCCTAACAGAAGTCAATGTTGTCGAGGACTTCTTTGCAAAACTTTCCTCCTGTTTTAAGGCTTGCAATGAAGCTTATTTCTCGTCACTTCTTTTGTAGATAATATTTTCATCATTTATCGAAGTTGTTTCTCATGTTATAGACATTAGTTCCTTTTCTGAAAAGTTGAACTCGTGTTAATAGTGCAAAGGTATTTGTATTCCACCCTTTAGTGCTTTTTACGCTTTTGAGCTTTGGACATAAGATGTAAGGAGGATCCATGCAACATTAACATTCCATTCAGATCGATAACATCAAGAAATTGAGGATGAGTACTCCACATGTTAAAAGAATCTAAATGGTTTCTTACCCTTGGTGTCGCTTTTTTCTGCAGTATATACATTAAAAGAATGGTCGAAAACAAAGCAAAGACCATACTCAAGAAGTGAATCTGGGTAAATGTTAACCATTCATGATTAATCAAACACCTATCAAGTCTGAACCATTATTTTTCTTTAAGAAGAGACCTTTGATTACTCCAGAGAGCCATTACCCACAGATTTCATATCAAACTATGCTGCAAAAGTCAATGTAATCATTGAACTTTTAAACTTTGAAGCGAAGTTGTCTACCACCTGTTTTTCTTTTGTGTACCAACAGTATTAAAGTCTCCAAGAACAATCCAAGGTACATTGAGATAAACTTTACAATATTAGTCAGGGTGGACCAAAAAGTATTTCTTTTCTTGCACATTTTCAAGCTTATATATACAGTGAAATTGAATTGACATTCTTTTTTATCCTCTACCTTAAAGATGAATGAATTGATCAAGAGCAGAAAAATAAAACCAAGCATTAATAGAGTTAGATGCCATAAGACCCATATTCTACCAAAAGTGTCATTTGAGTCATTGGTAAAACGTTCTGCGTCCTACCATATTAAATTCTTTTAGATTGAACGCCACATTGTTTAATTTTTGTTTCCACTAGAATAAGAACAATATCACATCGCGGCAGACTTGATTATTCTGTTGAGTCCTCGACATTTCTTCAAGGCTTTATTAAGTCCCATGAACATTCCAAAGATGTTATCTTCATTAGTAAAAAAGATAGTAAGGTATTCATCCTACTTACTTGGATGGATTGTACCATCCTTTTTCTTTTATCTTTCGGTTTTTTGTATTTTCCTCCCATTAATATCCTTACCTTTTTATGGTTTTTATTCTATATTTATCCACTTCATCTACAAATTTTGCAGATTTTTTAAACTTTAAAATACCTTGAATCATGTGGTCTTGATTGGGTTTGGTTGAAGCTCGATAAGATTGTTGCATCACAATATCCCTGATAGTACTTGTTGGAGCAATCCTGCTATAGAGGTTTGTTGAGCATGAGTTTGTTGAGACAGAATATCCTTGTTGGCAATGTTTGTTGTGGTTCGAGCTTGTTGAGGAATAATATCCTTATAAGTAGATTTGCTTGGACCGAGTTAAGTTATGGAGCTAGTGTGGATGGATCCGATGATATTGGAAGAGATGGATTCACGACTTATGTTCTCCTGTCCCATTACCATAGGAAACCCCCGTTGTGGAAGGCCCGACATTATGACAGGGTGACCGCATAAAGTTTTGAATTGTCCTTCGTCCGGCATTTTCTTCCTTGTGAGTCCAATGCTCAATAGTTTTGCCACCATACGGTCTCTTGCCAATAGAGAAGAATCACTTTGTTGCTGAATGTTGGCGCCGGTCGACAGACCTTTGGTGGTTGATTTGGGGTTTGCTTTGACAAGCTCCATTTGGATGACCAAAAGATAAGCAACGACATCGTCGTCAGGGCTTCGGAAATATGAGAACATGTACCTTCCAGCATTCCCGCCAAGATCACGATAGAAAACCTCATTAGAAGATCTCTATCTAAGAAAACCAGCACACATGTCGCGCAAATGTTAATCTCGCCCCGGAGTCGTGCTTTTGTCGTCGATGTAGAGTGGTCGTTTCGAGTGCCGCATAACTTTTGCAATAAAAACGCTGACTCCCAGATGTAGAGGGTCCTGAAAGGATACCCATAATGGAATAGACCGAGGGTTATCTAACTCCAAACCATCGAGACTAACGTCGCAAAATCATTGATGACCGGGATAGTCCGCATCCTTCGAGATTCACAAATCTTCTTCTAGTATAGCTTGCAAACAAAGAAATCGTTTCCAAAGATATGAAGATCAAATGACGATATTCCCCATCGAAGTTTTGATAAATGAGGATAGTGGAAATAAGATGTTTGAGACCTACATAGCCAACAATCGCCATAGACCATGTCTCAATAAGTCACAATCAACAGTCCGTGATACAGCAATCTTCTTATCACCGAATTTCTGGAGTAAAGAATTCCCAAGCTTAGATCCGACTTCAACCGAGCCTTGAAGAGGCTAGTCCAAGGCGTCGGGATCGCTGGAAATGAGAGCGTCGCCATCTAGAGCCGACCGCCGATGTCGGTTGGTCATGAAGTTTCCGGAAAAGATATGTTGAAGAGCAACTTGGGGTAAGTGAGCTTTGCCATCGTTTCACCCTTCGCCACCATCGAATAGTCTAGGGCCATCACATTGATCCCTCCGTCGCCGCCACAAACGACGCCATTGGGAAAAGCCACCGCCAGTAACAGGTTAGATCGCCGCCATGGTACCGCCACCCTAGGGGATTTATGGTTGCTGCTACAAAGATCGCCGCCTTGGGGAGAAGCCGACGCCACGGAGATCCGATCGCCGCTGCAAGCGTCGCCGCCGCCGCTACAGATCGGTTGTCGCCCTGGGAGATCTGATCACTTCTGGCCGCTCGCCACCCTTCTTCGCCGCGGGGAGAAAGCCACGCTGCGATGTTAGACGCCTGGAGATATGCGCGGTTACCGCCCTCAGATACCCGCCACAAAGAAGCCGCCGCCTTGGGGAGATCCGATCACCGGCCAAGGCCGTCACTTTTCCAAAAGGGGAGAAAGCCAATGATGGCGAGTCGACGTCCCAGAGATTCTGGTCGCCGCCATAGCACCGGGCCGTTCCCAGATCCGTCACATAAGACGCCGCCACGCTAAAGATCGTCAGATCTAGATCTGCTTTTGATGTATTTCGAAAGGTTTATTAATTAGTATTCCATCATATGGCATGATATTGACTTTGTATCGCTGTGAAGCAATATCATTTCCGTGATGCACATATTTAATATTTTGGCAAGTGTAGCATTGCATCACAGCGGTAAGATATCAGCCATGTCGATGCAAATTTTTGTTTTGATATCTTGATACAAGGCATGATAGCACCATATTAACATTTAGTAATAGCAACAATAGATTTCAATGTCATGTATCTTTCATTATCAACTACATTGGCATGTCAATTCATATTTTTCAAGGTACAAGGTTTTTAAACCATTTAGCTTTCAAAGGCAAAAATCTGAGATAAACAACAAGGGATATTTGTATATATGTTATAAAAACAAAGATAACTATCCTAGTGGTAATATATGGAGGTACAATATATCGTAATCCATATCAAAAACAAAGTTCTTCATGATGAATAACATAAAATAATAACATGTTAGATCAAAACAACGATGTTCTGGCAAAGCTCATTCAAGGATAAAGGTTGAAGTGCCTAAATAAAGTGTCAAATTGTCGATGGATTTGCTGCAGCTCGTTGATTTTGATCTTGTCAGAGTTCAAGCCGTTTGTTTTTTGTTCAATTGTCCATCCGAATTTGAAAGATCTTGATGATGATGGGGAGTTTGCTCAACTGGAGGGCTTTCTCAAAGGACAGATTTGAGGAGATTGGGGTACTCCAAGACCCGGTTTCCAACCGTCAAAGTCCGTGTCTGCCGAGGGACCAGTTCTAGGGGCATTCAAACCCAGCCAACGCTTCTAGCACAGTGACATCTAATGTGGTTGGATTTTGTCGAACCATGAATCTATCACTTACTGGTTTCCTCTTTCTGGTATTTGAATGTCGTAAGCTTTTCATTATTCTAGTAATTATACCACCATATGGAGTATACATCTTTCAGATAATTCTAACATGTTTTGTTGATAAGATAGCCAAGACAAAATGTCAGCCCTTTTCATGATTAAGTACATAATTCCTAATTTAATTGACCTGACTTTCATCATGATGGTATTGGTTAGTTAAATTATACCAGTCATGATATGATGAAGTTGCTTATCCAAAGCCGCTGTCTACAACTCAAACTCAAATTTATATTAGATTCGTAAAGATTGTTCCCAAGTATTCAAGATAGGATGTTTCAATAGTTTTCATTCCATGATCTTCAAAGTCCATGCTTTTCAGAATGCCTAATATCACAAATGAATCTATTTTTGGAGATGTGTTGTCCTAAGAGATGGGCTGACATCCTTTCTTTCCATCATCTATTTTGTATAGTTATTGAGCAACAATCTAACTAGTTTAGGATAGATTTGTTGATCTGCAAAATTGAAGTAGATTTAGTTTGAAACTATTGGATAGCTTCTACGTCTTCTCTAAGTTCATTCAGACTAATTATTTTCCTTATTGATGCTCTGTCTGAAGGAGAGAAATTTTCAGCATGGTTTTGGGAATAAAAGGGTAAGATCAAACTCTTCTTCATCAATCTCCTTCTTTCATCCCTGAGATCTTCTAGAACCACAACTACTGCCAAGTTTAAAGAGAAAGGATGAATGTAGAGTGAAGAACAAAAACAGAATTTCAGGAGGTTCTTAGGAGAATATTTTAGTGAAATTTTTTGGGGGTAGGGAGTTATTTTGATGTTTTTTTCAAATGGGAGTGTATTTGAAGGCTAAACGGGGCTGAAAGGAGGATGGAGGAGGCTTGGAGGAGTAGAAATTGAGAGAAGAGTTGTGGCCTGTTTCAACCGCCCTAGTGGGGGGTCAGGAGTTGCGTGTATGCACCTTCCTGCCGAGAGCAAATCACGGCAACCTCAAGTCGGAGGTGCCACCTGGTCGAGAGGTGCCACCGCTGCTGGAGAGGGGTGCCACCACCGCTTGCAGGCTGAAACACCTTATAGTGAACTTGATCAGGGAGGTTTTGTTCTCGAGGAGAGTTTTATTCTGTGCAATTAACCTTGTTTACATGATTATGTACATGCATTTCAAGGCAAAACGCTTTGTAACGATCAAGATAGAACTTTTAACGCATACCCTAATGTCGCACATGTGTTCCGTGGATTTTGAAAAGTCACATTAGGGTTTGTATCCAAATTGCTTTTTGTGGATTTACACCAATTTCACCTTGTTGTATCCAAAATGAGTTTGGGTCATGACCCGCCGAGAATCATGAGCAGAAACATTAATTTTGCCTCCAAAATTTTGGTTTTAATGTTTTATAGAAAGGGATTGATTTTTAGGTACTCCATTCTGTTTTGGATGCCCTCACCAATAGGATCTAAATTTTCATCATATTGCATAGAATTTTGTCATGGTTCCTTTAGGAACCCAAATCAATTTGTTTGGACCAATTCTCCTTGAATGTACAATAATGCCCCCCGGTTCCAAACTTGCAACAAAAGTTGCATTTGTTGGATGATGTCTAACATGTAAGATGGGGGCCTTTATTTAGGCTGTAGTTGATTTTGTGAGGACTTCACAAATCTAATTCACTTTTGGGGAACATGACCTTTTGGTTTGTATAGGATCATGCTTAATGACTTGCTACCAACCCCTCTAATTTCTTCAAGGTGTCCTTGGCAGGAAGTTTTCTTTTGAACAGCTTCTAGATCATGACATTTTGACACATGAATTTAAACTATCATGACATTCAATTTTTTAACTTATTAAAATCAAGGCAAGACTATCATGTTCTCTTTTTAGCAATTTGTATTTTCAGCTGATAATCTGTATTCCATCCATCAAATAAGTCATGAAGGTACGACAATTCACATCGAAGATAAATCAGCATCTAATAAATGTGATTCTTCTCCATGGCCATTGTTAAATGAAAGCAACTTTATGGTTGATTTTCAGATGCTAAGTTATTCGGTATGAAGAGCCTTTTTCTTTGATTTTTTCTCTTTGACTTGAGACACCACGCAAAGTGTCCCACCTTTTGCATTCATAGCAGATCACTGGGTCCATCTACCAAGCCATTTTTCAGACATTCTAAACTTGTTTTCTCGCCAGAATTTTTAAATTTTGTTAAAAGTGCCAAGTTATCACAGTCCTCATCACTTGAGTTTTCCTCGGTGGCATTCAGAAGTTTTAAGTGCCATATCCTTTCTTCGGTTTTGTTTAGATGTCTTCTTTGCTCTTCGTATGAGCTTTGTAAGTCAAGAAAGGTCATTAATGACCATTAGTCCTTCCAAGAGTGGAAGTTATGATCTTTGCCTTCCTTTGAATAGCAGCACCTTTGAGATCCCAAACTTTAGAAGGACCCAGCATCTATTTACGAGTTCAAAATCCAAAAACTTTTTTTCCCAGTCCTTTTAGACTGTTGACTACATCCGCGGAAACATGTAAACATGGTTTCACATGGCTCATTGAAAGTTCAAAAAGAATGCAACAAACAAATTGATTTTGATTTTACTTTATTTGTGTTTTGGGTCACTTGTGGGGTTAATATCAAAGTTTTCATAGTTGGAAGTCAATACTATTAAACTGCTTATCATGTGCTAAAATAAGGCATTCATAGCCTTTGCATTAAGAGCCAAAGCCTTTTCCAATTCATTCCAATCGATCATTGGAAGAGAAGACTTTGAAAATCCGTTTTTACCAAGGTTCCACAGCTCAAATCCATAGAGATAAGAAAGATCCCATCATTCGGTCTTCTAAAGAGGGTGTAGTCATTCCACCAACATATGGACGGACGAAGAATGCCTCTTTGTTTGAACCTGGCCTCCATACCAATTCTGTTAGACTGAGAGCACCAGAGGGGAATTGTAGTTGGAAAACCCTTACGATTAAACCGAAGCTAAGGCGAATGATAAGACAATGCAAGTGTTTTTCCAGCATCTATGCAGTTTGGCAGCAAGCGATGAAAACCAGAATATCGGCAAACCGAACCGAAGCGTTCGGGCCGTTAAGATTTTACGCCCGCCCATCCATAAATCACCGCTCAGACAGAAGCTACAAAGACAGTGTGCCGCTATTGTACAGCCCAAAAAGTAATCTGCAAAAAAAGCAGATTTATGCCTAAACGCATTTACGCGGTAAACGAAATTACGCCTAAACACAGAATTACTAAACTTTGAAACTCGCTTGTAAACGTGAAGGCAGTATGCAGTTGAAATCAAGATGTAAACGAAACTGAAATCTGATGATTGTACGAGAAAGCCATTTACGCCTAAATGCAGTTTTTCTTAAACGAAGTTTGAGTCTAAACGAGTTTTATCGCCTAAACGAAGTTTTACGCCTAAACGAGTTTTATGCCTAAATGCGTTTTAAACGCCATTTTCACGCTAAATTATAGCCTTTAACCCCAAACGCAGTTTTACGCCTAAACGCTTTTTTTATCGCCTAAACGGTTTTACGGCCAAAACTTAATTTACGCCTAAACGAAGTTTTGAACTTTGAAAAGCTGCTTATGAATACGCTAGAAGGCAATTTGCAGTTATAATTGCAGCGTGGCTTTTCCCAATGGCTGCTTCTGAATGGCCACCAGAGGATCAAACATTGGCAATATGGCCCCTAGGGCTACGAGCGATGGTGTGAGAGGGTTGAAACGATGGCAAGGCCCTACCGCCAACCCCCAAGTTGCCTTTCCAACATATCTTTTCCAGAGAGAAACCCATCGACCAACCAGCATCGGCTTTTTGGTCGGCGCCTAGATCGGGCATAGCCTGCTCTCATTTCCAGCTTATCCTCGGAAGTCTCTTGGACGGTTTCTTTCAGGTCTGCCAGTCCAGATCTGCTTGGAATTCTTTTTAGTCCAGAAGTTCAGGCCGATAAGAAGATTGCTATATACGATCATGATTCAGTGAGCTTATTGAGACATGGTCTATGGCGATTGCAGCATAGGGGGAATTAAAATATTTTATTTCCCTATTCTTATGACAAACTTATAAGGAATTATTTTGATTTTCTATATGGAGAACGGATTTTGTTGTAAAGTTATATTTCAAGGAAGATTTTGTGCTAATTAAGAAGATTTTACTATTCAAGGACATCCAATGATTTTACGTTGGTCTCCCTTGGAGTCCGCTTAGATAGATTCATAGTTTATTCCCATTATGGTATCCTTTCAAGACCGCCTTACATTTTGGAAGTTGACTTTTATTGTAAAGTATGTAGTACTTGGGAGCCATTTCTACATTTTATAAAGTAAATACAGCTTCCATTTAGATTAGCATTTGGAACAGTATGTGTGCTCCTTTTTCCAAAGATCCTTCCCGATGAGGTTTCTATCGATCCTTGATGGGAACACCCAAATGTTCCATATTCCCTAACCACAGAATATACCGGGCAGTTGCATCTTTGGTCATCCAAATCTTGAGTCCAAGAAACCCAAATCCAAACTACAAAGCGTCCATCGACCACGCCAAGCGCCTCAGCAACAAAGTGATTCTTCTTAATGGCAGAGCACCGATGGTAAAAACTATTGAGCATTCCTAATTCCTCTAAAGGGAAAGCACCGCGATAGAATGACAATTCCAAAACTTTATCTCAGATCTATACCGTAGCCCACAAATGCAGGTTTCCATGGTACTAGTGACAGAGAAACATGTTTAAACTTCATCTCTTCCAATATCAACGGATCCATCCAATAATCAGCTCAACGTAACCCCGAGTTCCAAATTTTTAAGTAGTAAGTGGATATATCTTTAACAAACTTAGCATAAATAAACAACATTGCACAAGGATATTTCACTTCAACAAACCGCATGCCCAACAAACCTCTAGCCGCACCGCCTAAATAAGTACTATCTATGATATTGTGATGCAAATAATTTAATGAAGCTTCAACAAACCCTGCTAATCACACTACATGATTCAAGATATTTTAAAAGTTTTAAAAACGTGCTCGCATTTCAGCGACAAACTGCGAACAAAGCTCAAGCGCCGGTAAGGATATTAAAGTGAGGAAAATAAACCAAAAAGATAAGAAAAAGGACGGCACAACCATCCAAAGTTCCAGGGATGAATATCCACCATCTCTTTTAATAAATAAGACATGGTGGAATGTTCTTACTCCAACAGCCTTAAGAAATGGAGCTCAATAGGAATAATCAAGTCCTGGGCTGTGATATTGTTATTTCTAGGTGAAACAAAATTAAACAATCGCTTCCTGCTCAAAAAGAATTAATATGGCTCGACGCAGAATCGCTACCAATGACTCAAAATGATACTTTGGTAGAATATGGGTCTGGTGGCATCCTAACTTATTAATGTTTGGTTTATTTCTCACTGATCAATTCATTCATCTTGGCAGAGGATAAAAGAATGGCTGCCAATTCACTTTCACTGTATATATGTTTAAAAAAAGATACAAGAAAGCAAAATACTTTTGGTTTGACTTGACGAATATTGTAATGGCCGTCTCAATGTACTGGATTGTTTTGAGACTTAACGTCTCTACATACAAAATGAAAAACAGGTAGACAAATCTTCAGAAAGCCAAATAAAAGTTCAATGATCACTTGACACCGCACATTGCTCTAGATATGAAACGTGGGGCACTGGCCTCCTGAGCAATCAAGGTGTTGTTAAGCAACAGAAAATAATGATTCACTTGACAGGTAGTTTGATCAATCATGAAATGGTTAACAGCTCACCCAGATCTCACTTTGAGTATGAGCCTTTTGTTTTCTTAATTCATTAATGTATATATATACGAAAAAGTTGGCACCTGGAGGTAAGAAACCGCTTAGATTTTTTAATATGTGGGAGTACTATCCTCACTTTGAGGTTATCAGATCTGCTTGGAATGTTAATGCATGATCCCCTTTACATCTTTATGTCAAAGCTCAAAGTTCGTAATAATTAAAGGAGTGGAATACAAAATACCCGGCAACATTAACACCGTGAGTTCAACTTTGGCAGAAAGGAATCCATTGTTCTTTGTAAATATGAGCTGTAACGGCAGAACCAAACTTGCACTAAGAATCTGGGCCAATCATAATAAGCTTTCAAGAAAGGGCCTTACATAATCAAAGGCTACTTCGCATGCTTATCGGCAGATGTGAAGGAGAGATGTAATGCACCCTTTAAACGTCAACAAAAATCAACAATGCCCATATTGAAAGAGATTATTAGAGACTCCAAGATCCCTCAGAGTGGAGCAAGATCTCAAACGGAGCACTTTTACCCAAAGAGAAAAAATATATTTTCATCAATTTTAATTTTAATATTAGCCAAAGATCTTGGAATGATGCCAAATTTGATATATTCTGAGCAAATATTTTCTATTTTGATTATAATTTTAGGAGTTATAGTTCTTGGTAATATGTGTAGTTTACAACTATCGATTCGGACTTGGTGAGTTTTAATTTTTGTATGACTATAGATAAAGCTATTTGTAGAAACTTTTTACACATAATCCACTTATTTTTTTAATAAAAAAAAAAATTGCGTATAATGGATTCAAATGAAGGGTGAATTGCAAAGGTAGAAGATCGCATTTAGACACTGATGGCTTCAGATCTGGAAAGAAGAGTTGAGACTTCGTTTCAGAAAGGGCAGAGGGTAGAAGGAGGGTTTGCAGTAATGAAAAGTGCTTCAAGTAAAAGCAACTAGAGATTTAGAGGGTCTGCCGTTTTACCCATTTCCACTTTTTGGCTTCTCCTTCCGGTTTAGGTCAGCGGCGCTAACTATTAAGCCTCCTCAACGGCCACAACGCCCTACGTTCCCTCCCACCCGCCCGCATATCCTCGTGGCATCCTCCCTACAACCCTTTACACTCAAAACAAAACGCGTTATGCATAAACCCAGACCTTGGGCCAACCGGTTCAGAACCACCGTTGACCGCAACGGTGACCACATCATTCTCACGCCGGAAACGGCAAAATATGCGTCCCAACCCAGTTCATATTTGGCCAACTATGACAATTGACAATTCTGAATTGGATTGGGCAGTACTTTGATCGGAGAGGTTAAATTGCCAGCAGAGCTGAGATCGAGTTTGACGCTACACCCTCTCGCCGTGGGCAAAGGTACCACCGAAGTTCTGCTCAAGATCGAGCCCGTGCCACTCGACCGAGGCTGTTGCCCTCTCTCACTGGCCAAGATCGAGCCGTGCGGTGCTACTCTCTATGTCGTATAAGGTAACGCCCAGTCTAGCTTTCAAGATCGAGCTCAAGGTTGCACTCTCCCGGCCGGGCTGGTTGTAGACGCTTGTTTTGTTGGAGACATAGCCTCTTTCGTAGTTGTAATTCTCTCGTTTAGTGGCTAGACCGCCAGGGGACTAGGGGTCCAGCCGAGCAATTTATTCACGCCCACTTCACCCTTCAGCCCACTGCCCCAAGATTGCCAATGATCACCTCCCATTTTAAATCAATCAACGCTAACCACATTAAACTCTACAACTTCGTTCGATGCGCCAACGCCCGTGCCAGCTTCCGCCAACTTCCGTCATCATCCCGGCTTAAAACCCCGATTTTGTATTTATCTATTTAAGGCTTCTGAAGCGCGGTAAGTTGGATTTTGATTGTTTTTTGCGAATTTGATCTACCGCCCCAACTCAATGCAACTCAACTCCCCAACATGACGCGATCTTGACTCCGCACAACCTGCTTTGCTCCAACTTTCATCAAATGTAGAGCACCCTGCACACTTATCTTCAACATACGGGATTAGATAAATAAACACAGAATTTACTTCATCATCAAAACTGAAGATTCAACAGGTGAACAATCCAACACTTGGTGAATTCTGCTTCACAATGATAGGAAGAGTCATATCGGCGATCAAAAGGTCACAGAGAATGCTTAAGCGTTAGCAAGCTAAAGGTCTCTTGTGGTAACTTTTCACACCTCAGCTTCAAATCGTCTCTAAAGATCGACAGGGCCACGCTTTCATCGTCTCAGACTGCATCGGAAATCAGAATCACGAAGCTAATCTTTGTTCCACTCCAGACTTCTGTTCGCTGAGCTCATCTTAGACACTCCAAGCATCTTTTAACAGATGTGCCGCCCCCCGCCCAAACTCCCCACCGACAATGCGTCTTCTCGATCACCCCGGCCAGGGCGGCCTGGGTCCGTAAGAGGGGCTGCCTCAAGCTTCACTTCACGGAATAAGTAAATAATCAGCAGTAGTGAGCTACTTCCGCCAAGGAATCAAGCTTCCCACTTATCTTAGCACTCTTCAGTCATTCTTCACAAGCTCTGACAGAGCTGCAAGCTCACCAGGTCTTTTCCCACGATTCTCGCTAAGCCTGCTCTTTGCTGTGGTTTCGCTTGAGTTAGTAGACAGGACGTTGGGAATCTTTTAGAAAGCATCCATTCATGCTGGCCACTAATTAGATGACGTAGGCATTTGGCTACCTTAAGAGAGCCATAGTTATTCCCGTTTACCCGGGCTATTGAATTTCTTCACTTTGACATTCGAAAGAGACTGGCAGAAATCACATTATGTGAGCATCCAAGGGGACCATCGCAATGCTTTTGTTTTACTCAAATGCCTGATTCCCCTTGTCCGTATCTGTGCTCGAAGTCGGATGTTCGACGCTCGGCGCACTTGACGTCATACATGACGGTGCGGCGCCTGACCGCTGGACTTACTCCGGCCGAGTTTTAGCATTTCTAGGTGGGCGGGGCTGCTAAGGTAGATAATTTTCCTGAGCCTCAGCCGACGCTCTCCGACTTCCTAATCGCCCGGGCTGCCCCGCTGAATGTTAACCCATTTTCGAGTTTCGGCATGAGACACGCTTCGGGATTGGCTTCTGCCTTAGGATTGCACCTTACGTAGGTGCTGTTCATCTTAAACCCTCCTCCCATCTCCCTCAAAGCCTCATTTGAATATTTGCTACTACCACCAAGATCTGCACCGACGTCGCTCACGCTCACCAGGTTTTATGGCTACCGCCGTGTTCTCCACTATCGTGGGCTTACGCCGCCTGCATGGTCGGGTGTGGGTCGCTTCAGCCACATCCATTTTCGGCCAGTTGATTCGCGTGAGTTACGCATTAATTTTAGTTGATTTTCACGGCGCGACTCACTGCTCCCGCTGTTTGATCAATTAACACTCAGGGTGTTCCAGCATGTTAGCGGCGGACTGTAACCTGCTTCCGTTCTATCCCGCGATCGCCACTTGCTTACTCAAAAATGGCCCACTTGAGTTTCGATTCCGCCGACGTGGGTTCAAACGGCGCCTACCGTCTCACCATTTAAAGTTTGAGAATAGGGTCGAGGTTGCTCGATGCCTCTTAATCATTGGTTTACCCGACAGAACTCGCCGCACGTGAGGCTCCGGCAGTTTATCCCGAGGGAAATGAGGGAACCAGCTACTGATGGTTCGATTAGTCTTCGCTTCATACCCAAGTCGCATCTAACGATTTGCATCGCCAAGACGTCAGCCTCCACCAGAGTTTCGCTTCGCCGCCGCCGTGCATAGTTCACATCTTCGTCCCGGTACATGCATGCTCCAACTCAACTCTTCACGAAGACTCCATGCCTACCGTGCAACCGAGGATTCCGTCAAGCAGCCTCGCGTCTTCCCTGCTCTCGCACCGCCACTCTCATTTTACGTCAATTCGGTCCTGCTTCAAGACGTGGTCGGATGTATTCCAACGTCCTATCTTAGGTCGTGACAAGGTGGTTTTCTTTTCATGTATATGGTATTTGAGGAGGCAGATTATGTCTTCGATTATTGACAGATTCTCGAAGATTCGTTCGTTTTAAGCATTTGAGGGGAGTTTCAGATCTGGCAGACTTTGAAGTTGAAGGGTGACTGGCAATCTGCTGTCGTGATTCATCAGGGGACATGATTTCATCTATTCCCGCACTTCGCACTCTGACCTCTTTCAAAGTCCTTTCATCTTCCCTCACAGTTCTTCATCGGGTCCGCCCATATTTAGCCTTTGATTTGAATTATCATTCGATTAAATATTCAACAACCCTATTTTCACGACAAGTGACATGGTCCTCTGAGTTTACCGGGTTTCACTCTTCCCCGCACTTTTTCTAGGATTTGCCCACTTGTTGCTGAGACGCTTCCGGGGATTATATCAGATAATCGTGAGTTGCCTGATTGTTAGTTGATCTTGTTGCTGCTTTTTTATTTATGGAATTTTAGAGTTTTCTTTTTTCTCCCATGATTATAGAAAGAATCCTTTAGTTGGAAATTCTACCTGACTTGGGTCGTTGGGTCCAGGTATCGACTCTCGCATCTAATGCATTTGTCCTCGAGGTTTTAAGCCTGGTCCTCAAGGCACGATGTAATGGCCGCCAGACAAGGCATCCACCACGCCGCGGTTCCACAACCACGACGGCCTTCACCAACCCATCTTCCTAGGAATCCAAATATCCTCCTGCCACCGTCCCCCCCGAGAGCAACCCACCTAAGTCGCAGCTGACGCCCAGGCGCGGGCCCCAGTACCGGATGGCTCCTGCGCGAACTTCATGCTCAAAGACTGGGATGGTTCACGGATTCCCACCACACCAGGTATCGCACTGCCAATGCTCTTCATCGATGAGTTGATATTCATGTTGAGTTATTCACTGGGGTTACTGCTTGAATTAGAAGAACTGTGATGTAGCGAGGGTTCTAATTTTGAGAAATTAGAAATTTTATGCGACAAGGCTGGGTTAGGAATGGTTATTCGATGTTCTGCTTTAGGCGTGCCGATATCTGTACGGGATGAAGCCCGCGAAGTAATCGTTGATTTATCATTGCCTGCTATGGGTTTCGAGCATGATTCTTCTGCAAGTTTCCGCATTGAAATTTTGTGCATATTTTTCTTTGCCGATAGTTTGATTTTTTTTGCGATGTTGGCGCTAAACCGCATCCAACAGCCCACCGACCTTCAACCAGTATGGTTTAATGCACGTGCGCACAAAGGCAGACGAGGTCAACGGAGCTGATGACTCCGCGCTTACTTCAGAATTCCGACAAAGACCAACAATTGCAATGACTATCCATCACATTAGAAATTTCAAGATTACCCGCCTGCCGCCAAGGTTATAGATCGTTGGAATATATCAAGGGCGTTGCAACTTTAGAACATCTAAGTATCAGCATCGTTATTGTCAACCAGGGCTTCAAATGACTATATCCCAACAAGCTGGTCATGAGTGGACGCTCACAAGAAGCCAGTTAAAGCGTGCTGAATCTCGCTCAAGTATCGGAATTCACCGACAAATCGCCTGACCAACCAAGAACGCCATGCACCACCACCCATAGACAAGAAAGAGCCTCTAACCACAATCCTTACATATCTCGACCGCAAGTTTCCCCTGTCGAAATAAATTAAGCCGAGGCTCCACTCCGTGGTGCTCTTCATACCTTTGGTGTTTCTGCATCTATACTCTCTGAACTCTAAAGATTCTTCATTTATATTGCAAAGTTTAAGGAGTCTCTAAGAGTAATATCCACATCTCGGTTGCATTGCTATGGTTGAGGACGCTTAGACGTAGACCACTGCTGAAGTTCTCTAACTTTTCGTTTCTTTGATTAATGAAAATATTTCGTAATGTTGCAGTGGTCGTTCTTTTTCTTATAAATCTAAGAATTTTCACTCTCGATTATGAAGCATGAATGCTCTTTCATCAGTTCTCTTCCTAATTACATCAACCCCGGCGCTGCCACAGAACAAATCAGGAGGGTATTTTGCGTATTATCGAAGGTGGCGAAAGTAGCATTGGCTTAGTTGAGGTGGATGACCCCACCGCCAGCGCCGCACCATCACCTACTGCATGACGACTAACGCGCACACCGCCGGTACGGACCGCCCACCCGCCCCAAAGTCCAACCACGCGTTTTAACCGGCAACAACTTCAAACATACCATCGTGAGCTGAACGCCAGCACGCGCAACGCAGGCCTGCCCGAACCATCTTGCAGGGATGATTGTAGCTTTATTCTATCATTGCATCAAGAGTCTGGGAGAAGAGTTATTGTCACTTACTCTGCCGATAGGTACTTATGTAGCTTCGCTAAGTTTTCTTTGATGGTGGTAGCTGCTTTCAAATTTCTCCAAATCAACTCCACTCTCCGCTACCCTTGCCACTACTATGGTAGGCCCCTATCCTACCATCAAAGTTGATAGGGCAGAAATTAATGATGCGCCGGGCATCGAAGCCGTATGATCCGTCAGTTATCATGAATCATCGAGCAGCGGCAAAAGCCTATCGCCAGTTTTATCTAATAAATGGTCCTTCCGAAGTCGGGTTCATATATCGATAGCCTTAGAATTATTTATGGTTATCCGAGAAATAATTACTAAACAAACTTATAATTGATTTAATGATATTCGTGAAGTTTCTACAGTCTGAAGAATTATACTTACACATGTATGGCTTAATTCTTTTGCGATAAGTATATGACTACTGCAGACCCAACCCACAATCCCTCCACCACCTGCCCACCACGCCCAACCCAATGCTTAAGCAAATGACGTACGTCAACCCATTGTCTAATGATTATTGCCAAGGTCCAAAGACCCATGGTACATTCTATCTCACTGCACCAAGAGCATCACGGAATGACTGGAGCTACTCGAAAGACGAGAGGTCTGAGACATGACATCGCCGAGGACACAAGGCACGACATCGCATTTACTCCTCATTCGTATAGGACATTAGAGAAGGAGAAGCGTGAGGTGGGTAAACAATGTCTATTTCCAAAGGAACTAGGTAGATTGTACAGGCAACACAATATCTCCGCTCAACAGTGGCACCATTGAAGAGAGACTTTGCAAACGCCGGTGGTCGAACAGACAAAAAATGTGGTTTCCACCGCGCATACAAATCCATCAATCAGCCACATGCCGCACAGTCATCCCATCGACAGCCCATCGCCAACTACTCCAGCAACAAAAGCCCCGCGGCTGATCAAACAAGGCAACGACGACAAGACACCGCCGCGGCACGAAGAAGTACAGAGCTACGATTGCTGTCCACACAAGGAAGAAGAAGATTTAATTGGCGGAAACAGCCCACAAACAGGACAAAAACAGACCAAAACTCACACATTGGCCGACGCTTTCCTTCTCATGTCGCCTGTTAACGCAAGAACCGCCCAAAAAACAGGCCAAACCGACCATTTTGACGAAACAACGAGCCGCTTGACAGCCAGCCGCGTTTAAGAGCAACCGGCCCCGATATACCTAACGCCCCATCCAGCCCCATGCCAACTGGTGTTGAGATATGACGTTCGGCTTACGCTGTTTTATGGTAATGAAGAATTCATTTTAAAATCAAGCAAATCAAGAAATAGGCTAAAATCGCCATTTGGTTGAGTTGAAGCGAAGGCGGACAGCGAGCGGTTAGAGGCAGCACCGCCTTGCTATTAGATGGTTTTGCTCACATTGTTCGCCACGGCACGAAGAATTGCTCAAAAAACTGGCCAAAATCGCCAGAACGGGCCAAACCGGCCATTTTTAGTCGAAGGAAGAGCCAAGCAGAGGCACCGTCTCACATATTTAACGCCCCATCCAGCCCCTGCCACCCGGGGTTTCTGAGGGTGCTGAGATGGCTGACGCTTTTTCTTGCTCACACGCCGCACGCAAGAACCGCCCAAAAAATCCACAAAAAACTAGCTGAAAACGGCCAAAATCGGCCATTTTAACAGCCAGCGAAACACGGCGGGCGACAGCCAGTGTAGCGAAAAGCACCATCCCTGCTATATTTAACGCCCCATCCAGCTCCTGTGTTACCCGGGGTTCCAGGTGCTGAGATGGCTGACGTTTGCTCCGGCCACGTCGCTCGCCATGCACG
>LS990923.1:30990597-30998097 GCA_900464855.2 Musa schizocarpa
ACGCCCCATCGACCCTGTGCCGGTTCGGAATGTTGAGATGGGCTGACGTTTATCGGCTCGTAATGATGCAGCGGCCGCGCTGTACGCAAGAACTGCCAAAACTGGCCCAAAAGCGGGCCAAAACTAGCTGTTTTAGGCTGAAGGCGGACAGCGAAGCGAAGCGAGCTGATAAGTCCTACTATCTGAACGCCCCATCCAGCCCTGTGCCACCAGGGTTCGAGGTGCTGAATGGCTGGCGTTTTGCTCGCTCCGCACGTCGTTAAGCCCGCAGAACTACCAAAACTGTCCAAAACTGCCCGTAAAAGCGGGCCAAAACTGGCCATTTTGGCTGGCCACAGCGGCGGGCGGCGGACATCGGCGGCGAAGCGAGGCAACATCCCTGCTATGCGAACGCCCCATCTGGCCCTGTGCTACCGCCGGGGGTTCAGTCTTGAGATGGCTGGCGTTTTGCTCCATCCGCGTCGTTCACATGACGCAAAACTGCCAAAAACTGGCCAAAACAGCCCAAAACGGGCCAAAACTAGCCATTTTGGCTGCTGGCGAGCGGCGGACAATGGCGAAGGCGGCAACACCGATCCTTGCTATCTGAATGCCCCATCAGCCCTGTGCCGCCCGGGGTTCAGGGTTTGAGATGGCTGACGTTTTGCTCCGCTCACGTCGTTCGCCCAGCGACGCGCAGAACTGCCAAAAAAAGCCAAAACAGTCCAAAAGGGGCAAAACTGGCCATTTTGGCTGAAGCGGCGGCGGTGGATAGCGAAGCGGCGCGGCAACACCGTCCATGCTATCTGACGCCCCATCCAGCCCTGTGCCACCGGAAGTTCAGGGGTGCTGAGATGGCTGACGTTTTACTCCGCTCATGTGGTTAACCCGGCCGCGCAAGACCTACCAAAACTGGCCAAAGGCCCAAAAACGAGCCAAAACTTTTGCCATTTTTGTGCGAAGCGGCGTCGCCCGGCGGCGGACAGCGAGGCGAGCAACTTCCCACCTGCTATCTGAGCGCCATCCAGCCCTGTGCCACTCGGGGTTCCACGGGTGCTGAGATGGCTGACGTTTTGCTGACGCATCGCGTCGTTCGCCCAGCGGCATGCAAGAACTGCCCAAAAACTGGACCGAAACAGCCCCAGAAACGGGCCAAAAACTAGCCATTTTTGGCTGAGCGAAGCGAGCAGCGGCGGGGACAGCGAAGCGGCGAGTCAACACCGTCCATGCTATCTGAACGCCCCATCCAACCCTGTACCACCGGGGGTTCCAGGGTGCTGAGATGGCTGACGTTTTGCTCCGCTCACGTCGTTCGCCCAAGACACGCAAGAACTGCCCAAAACCGGCCAAAACGGCCAAAAAGAGCCAAAACTGGCCATTTTAGGCTGAGCGAGCGGCGGCGAGACGGACAGTGAGCGGTTTAGAGGCAGCACCGTCCCTGCTATCTAACGCCCCATCCAGCCCTGTGCCACCCGGGGTTCGAGGGTGCTGAGATGGCTGACGTTTTGCTCCGTTCCGTCGTTCGCCGCGGGCACGCAAGAACTGCCCAAAAACTGGCCAAAACTGGCCAAAAGGGCCAAAACTGGCCATTTTTGGCTGAGCGAAAGGCGGCGAGACAGACAGCGAAGCGAGAGGCAGCACCATCCCTGCTATCTGAACGCCCCATCCAGCCCTGTGCCACCGGGTGTTCCAGGGTGCTGAGATGGCTGACGTTTTATCTCACACTCAGCGTTCCGCGCACGCAACTACTGCCCAAAACTGGCCAAAACAGCCCAAAAAACGGGCCAAAACTAGCCATTTTTTGGCTGAGCGAAGCCGCGGCGAGGCGAGGAGGACAGCGAAGCGGCGAGAGGCAGCACCGTCCCCTGCTATATGAACGCCCCATCCAGCCCTGTGCCACCCGGGGTTCCAAGGTGCTGAGATGGCTGACGCTTTTGCTCCATCACGTCGCTTCGCCAGCGACCACGAAGAACTGCCCAAAAAATCCACCAAAACGCCCAAAAACGGGACAAAACTGGCCATTTTAGGCTGAGCGAAGCGAAGGCGGCGGCGGACAACGAGCCGGCGAGTGGCAGCACCGTTCCTGCTATCTGAACGCCCCATCCAGCCCTGTGCCACCCGGGGTTCGAGGGTGCTGAGATGGCTGACGTTTTGCTCTGCTCACGCGTTCGCCAAGGGCACGCAAGAACTGCCAAAAAACTGGCCAAAACTGGCCATTTTAGGCTGAGCGAGCCAGCGGCGAAGCGGGCGACAGCGAAGCTAACGAGAGGCAGCACCGTCCCTGCTATCTGAACGCCCCATCCAGCCCTGTGCCACCCGGGATTCGAGGGTGCTGAGATGGCTGACGTTTTGCTCCGCTCCACGTCGTTCGCCGCACGCAAGAACTGCCCAAAACTGGCCAAAACAGCCCAAAACGGGCCAAAACTGGCCAGTTTTGGTTAAAAAAGCGGGCGAAGGTGGACAACAAGCGGCGAGAGGCAGCACCGTCCTGCTATCTGAATGCCCCATCCAGCCCTGTGCCACCCGGGGTTCGAGGGTGCTGAGATGGCTGACGTTTTGCTCTGCTCACGCCGTTCGCCGGCACGCAAGAACTGCCCAAAACTGGCCAAAACTGGCCATTTTAGGCTGAGCGAGCGAAGCGGCGAAGCGGACAGCGAAATTAACGAGAGGCAGCACCGTCACTGCTATCTGAACGCCCCATCCAGCCCCTGTGCCACCCGGGGTTCGAGGTGCTGAGATGGCTGACGTTTTGCTCCGCTCACGTCGTTCGCCGCGCACGCAAGAACTGCCCAAAAACTGGCCAAAACAGCCAAAAACGGGCCAAAACTGGCCATTTTGGTTGAGCGAAAAAGCAGCGAGCTGTGGACAGCGAAATAAGCGAGAGGCAGCACCGTCCCAGCTATCTGAACGCCCCATCCAGCCCTGTGCCACCCGGGGTTCGAGGGTGCTGAGATGGCTGACGTTTTGCTCTGCTCACGTCGTTCGCCGCGCACGCAAAAGAACTGCTCAAAAACTGGCCAAAACTGGCCATTTTAGGCTGAGCGAAGCGAGCGGCGAAGGCGGACTGCGAAATTAACGAGAGGCAGCACCGTCCCCTGCTATCTGAACGCCCCATCCAGCTCTGTGCCACCGGGGATTCTTGGGTGCTGAGATGGCTGACGTTTTGCTGCGCCACGTCGTTCCCATGGCGCACGCAAGAACTGCCCAAAACTGGCCAAAACTGGCCAAAAACAGGCCAAAACTGGCCATTTTGGCTGAGCCGAAGCGAAGGGCGGACAGCGAAAAAGGGAGAGGCAGCACCATCCCTGCTATACGAACGCCCCATCCAGCCCTGTGCCACCCGAGGGGGGTTCAAAGGTGCTGAGATGGCTGACGCTTTGCTCCGCCCACGTCGTTCTCCGCGGCACGCAAGAACTGCCCAAAAACTGGCCAAAACAGCCCAAAAAACGGGCCAAAACTGGCCATTTTTGGCTGAGCGAAGCGGCGGCGAGCTGTGGACAGCGATGCTGTTAATAGGCAGCACCGTCCCTTCTATCTGAACGCCCCATCGAACCCTGTGCCACCCGGGGTTCCAGGGTGCAGAGATGGCTGACGTTTTGCTCCGCTCACGTCGTTCGCCGCGACGCAAGAACTGCCCAAAAACTGCCCAAAACAGCCCAAAAAACGGAACAAAACTGGCCATTTTGGCTGAGCGAAGCGGCGGCGAAGCTGTGGACAGCGAAGGGCGAAGCTGTGGACAGCGAAATGGCGATAGGCAGCACCGTCCCTTCTATCTGAACGCCCCATCCAGCCCTGTGCCACCCGTGGGGTTCCAGGGTGCTGAGATGGCTGACGTTTTGCTCCGCGCTCATGTCGTTCGCCGCGCGACCGCAAGAACTGCCCTGAAACTGGCCAAAACGGCCCAAAACGGGCCAAAACTAGCCATTTTTTGGCGAAATTCACTGAGCAGCGGACAGCGAAGCGGCGAGAGGCAACACCGTCCCCTGCTATCTGAACGCCCCTCCAGCCCTGTGCCACCCGGGGTTCAAAGGTATTGAGATGGCTGACGTTTTGTCCGCTCATGTCGTCGCCACGGCGATGCGCCATGTGAACTGCACAAAAACTGGCAAAAAAGCCCAGAAACAGGCCAAAACTGGCCATTTTGTCCTAGCGACCGAGCGGCGAGCGGCGGACAGCGAAATGCCAGCCGGCGAGAGGCAACACCGTCCCTGCAATCTGAACGCCCCATCCAGCCCTGTGCCACCCGGGAGTTCAGGGTGCTGAGATGGCTGACGTTTTGCTCCGCTCCACGCCGTTCACCAAGCGACACGCAAGAACTACCAAAAACTGGCCAAAACTGGCCAGAAACGGGCCAAACCTGGCCATTTTTGGCTGAGCGAGCGGCGGCGAAGCGGACAGCGAGCGGCGAGAGGCAGCACCGTCCCTGCTATACAAACGCCCCATCCAGCCCTGTGCCACCGGGGGTTCCAGGGTGCTGAGATGGCTGACGTTTTGCTCCGCTCACGCCGTTAAGCCGCTGCACGCAAGAACTGCCCAAAAACTGGCGAATTTCGCTCGTTCACGGGATTCTGCAATTCACACCAGGTATCGCATTTCGCCACGCTTCTTCTTCATCGATCGCGAGCCGAGATATCCGTTGCCGAGAGTCGTCCAATGGGGTCACCGTCGGAATTGTAGCCTACTGCATGCAGCGAGGCCCTCCGACTTCGATGTTCGTGTTCCTTGGCGCTATCCGCGCCGGGGGTTGGTAGTTCATCCCCTCGGTCGTCCCGCCCGAGGGCGGGCCGACATTCAGGGTGTTGTCGACGAGAGCCGGGCGAGCAATCGTTGACGATTCACGGTCGCCCTCGTCGGTGGGTCTCGACAATGATCCTTCCGCAGGTTCACCTATGGAAACCTTGTTACGACTTCTCCTTCCTCTAAATGATAAGGTTCAGTGGACTTCTCGCGACGTCGCATGGGAGCGAACAGCCCGTCGCCTCGATCCAACACTTCACCGGACAATTCAATCGGTAGGAGCGACGGGCGGTGTGTACAAAGGGCAGGGGCGTAGTCAACGCGAAGCTGATGACCCGTGCTTACTAGGAATTCCTCGTTGAAGACCAACAATTGCAATGATCTATCCCCATCACGATGAAATTTTCAAAGATTACCGGGCCTGTCGGCCAAGGCTATAGACTTCGTTGAATACATCAGTGTAGCGCGCGTCGCCAGAACATCTAAGGGCATCACAGACCTGTTATTGCCTCAAACTTCCGTGGCCTAAACGGCCATAGTCCCTCTAAGAAGCTGGCAGCGAGGGATGCCTCCACGTAGCTAGTTAGCAGGCTGAGATCTCGTTTCATTATCGGAATTAACCAGACAAATCGCTCCACCAACTAAGAACGACCATGCACCACCACCCATAGAATCAAGAAAGAGCTCTCAGTTTGTCAATCCTTGCTATGTCTGGACCTGGTAAGTTTCCCGTGTTGAGTCAAATTAAGCCGCAGGCTCCACTCCTGGTGGTGCCCTTCCGTCAATTCCTTTAAGTTTCAGCCTTGCGACCATACTCCCCGGAACCCAAAGACTTTGATTTCTCATAAGGTGCGGCGAGTCCTAAGACAACATCCGCCGATCCCTGGTCGGCATCGTTTATGGTTGAGACTAGGGCGGTATCTGATCGTCTTCGAGCTCCCAACTTTCGTTCTTGATTAATGAAAACATCCTTGGCAAATGCTTTTCGCAGTGGTTCGTCTTTCATAAATCCAAGAATTTCACCTCTGACTATGAAATACGAATGCCCCCACTGTCCCTCTTAATCATTACTCCGATCCCGGCCAACACAATAGGACCGAAATCCTGTGATGTTATCCCATGCTAATGTATCCAGAGCGTGGGCTTGCTTTGAACACTCTAATTTCTTCAAAGTAACAGCGCGGGAGGCACGACCCGCCAGTTAAGGCCAGGCATGCATCGCCGACAGAAGGGATGGGGCGACCGGTGCACACCGAGGCGGACCGACCGACCCGTCCCCAAAGTCCAACTACGAGCTTTTTAACTGCAACAACTTAAATATCGCTATTGGAGCTGGAATTACGCGGCTGCTGGCACCAGACTTGCCCTACAATGGATCCTCGTTAAAGGGATTTAGATTGTACTCATTCCAATTACCAAACTCAAGAGCCCGGTATTGTTATTTATTGTCACTACCTCCCCGTCGTCGATTGGGTAATTTGCGCTACTGCTGCCTTCCTTGGATGTGGTAGCCGTTTCTCAGGCTCCCTCTCCGAATCGAACCCTAATTCTCCGTCACCCGTCACCACCATGGTAGGCCCCTATCCTACCATCGAAAGTTGATAGGGCAGAAATTTGAATGATGCGTCGTGGCACGAGGGCCGTCGCGATCCGTCGAGTTATCATGAATCATCGAAGCAGCGGGGCAAAGCCCACGTCAACCTTTTATCTAATAAATACATCCCTTCCGAAGTCGGGGTTTTGTTGCACGATTAGCTCTAGAATTACTACGGTTATCCTTGCAGCACGTACCATCAAACAAACTATAATTGATTTAATGAGCCATTCGCAGTTTCACAGTCTGAAATAGTTCATACTTTACATGCATGGCTTAATCTTTGAGACAAGCATATGACTACTGGCAGGATCAACCAGGTAGCACGTCCTCTACGACGCCAAGCCCAACATGCAACGACCCATTACCACAAGGGAAAGGGGGGCAATGATGGGAAGGCTGTCATCCGTCGAAGGCGACCAAGAAAGCCAACCGATCATGTGCCAAGAGTCCAAAGACCCATGGTACATTCTTATCCACTGCATCCAAGAGCACTCACGTGAACACTGGAGCCACTTGAGACGAGAGGTCTGAGACACGACATCGTTCGAGGACACACAAGGTGCACGGACATCGACACTCCTCATTCGTATAGGACATGAGAAGTGGATAAGCGAGGTAAACAATGTCTATTTCCAAAGGAACTAGGTAAACACTGCTATACGAACGCCCCATCCAGCTCTGTGCCACCCGGGGGGTTCTAGGGTGGTGAGATGGCTGATGTTTTGCTCCACTCACGTCGTTCACCACGGCACGCAAGAACTGCCCAAAAACTAGCCAAAACTGCCCAAAAATGGGCCAAAACTGGCCATTTTTTGCTGAGCGAAGCGAGCGGCGGCGGCGGACAGCAGCGGCGAGAGGCAGCACCGTCCTTGCAATCTGAATGACCCATCCAGCCCCTGTGCCACCCGGGGTTCCAGGGTGCTACGTTCAATGATGTTTTGCTCCACTCACGCCGTCGTTAAGGCGGCGTAAGAACTGCCCAAAAACTGGCGCAAAGAAAGGGCGGGGCCAAACTGGCCATTTTGGTTGTGCCAGCGAGGGGCGAAAGCAGCGGGGCGGACAGCGAGAGGCAGCGGCGTCCCTGGCTGGGTTCATTGTATTGTCTGAACCCAAAGCCAACAGGGTGCTGAGATCTGAGCTGCGCTGGGGCAGGTGAAACAAGCGAGGCATTGAGGCGGGTAATGATG
>LS990923.1:31000597-31015597 GCA_900464855.2 Musa schizocarpa
TTGCTAGTGGAAGGTGGGAGCCTCATCGAAGAGAGGCCTCGCAAGTGGAGTAGGTCATTTGACCGAACCACTCTAAAATCGGCGTGATCCGTGGTTTGCGTTTCATTATTGTTATTTATATTATTGCAAACCTTCTTATATGCTTTAGTTCCTTATTACTTTTGCTGCGCATATTTAAGAATACGCTTTCAAGATTAAGCTTGTCAAGTTCCGCTCTCTTCATACGAAAGATTTTTTAGAAAACCGAAGTTTTAATCCGCTGCACTAATTCACCCCCCCCCTCTTAGTGCTGCTCCGATCCTAACAATTGGTATCAGAGCTAGGTTATCTCTCATATTTGGTTTAATACCCAAGAGAGATGGCTTACTCCGGCATGCAAGAGGGCCATTCTATCACTCGTCCACCTATGTTTAATGAGTCGGATTACACGTATTGGAAGACTCGGATGAGGATCTTCCTCATTTCTATGGATTTCGAGCTTTGGACTATTGTTGAAAACGGATTTCAAAAATCTTCTCTTCCGATAAGCGAATGGAATGAATTGGAGAAGAAGGTTTTTGCTTTAAATGCAAAGGCTATGAATGCCTTGTTTTGTGCACTAGACAAAAAAAACGAATTTAATCGTGTTTCAATTTGTGATTCGGCTTTTGATATTTGGAGAACTCTTGAGGTCACTCACGAAGGCACTAGCCGAGTGAAAGAGTCCAAAATCAATATTCTTGTGCACTCTTACTTAACTTTTCCGAATGAAACCAAGTGAGTCCATCGGAGACATGTACACCCGGTTTACGGATGTCATCAATGGGCTTAAAAGCTCTTGGTAAAGATTTTACTAACTTTGAACTAGTAACTAAAATCTTAAGATCCCTCCCTAAAAGTTGGGATCCAAAAGTTACGCCATTTAAGAGGCCAAAGACCTTTAAACATTCCCTCTTGAAAACTCATTGGGTCTCTAATGACCTACGAAATGACATGTCAAGCTCATGACGAAAGCTCGAGAACCCCCTTCCAAAGAACAGGAAGGATATGGCACTCAAATCACAAGAAGACCACTTGAAAGGAACATCAAGTGATGAGGACAGTGACAATGACATTGACATTGCACTTTTGACTCAAAAAATTCAAAAAATATTTAAGGAAGAACAAATTTAAAAATAATACAAAAAATAAATTTGAATAAAAGAAGGACCAAGTGATTTGCTATGAATGCAAAAAAAAACGGGACACTACAAGAACGATTGCCCTCAAGCCAAAAAAGAGAACACCAAAGAAGAAGGCTCAAGGCAACATGGGATGACTCAAGCACATCCAAGAAGAGGAGTCCAACACCGAGCAAGTTGCTCACTACGCCCTAATGGCCTTCGAAGAAGAGGTAACGGATTTAATTAATGCAGATTTACCTTATCATGATTTATTAAATGCCTTCCATGAGTTATTTGATGAATGTAAGACAATTAGTAGAAAATACAAATTGCTAAGAAAGGAGCATGATAGTCTTACGTGTGCTTTTGATAAATTAAAAACTGAATATCATGATTGTCTAGCTCCATGTGTTAAATGCCATGATTTAGAAACTCTCCAAAATGAGAACTTAGTACTTAAGGACACCTTGAAGAAATTCGAGGTCGGTAGCAAGTCCTTAAACATGATCCTTACAAATAAGGGTCACGTTCCTAAAAGGAGTGGAATCGGTTTGTGAGAAGTACTCACCAAAAATCCAACCACCTTCGTTAAAGGTCCTATCTTACATGTTCAACATCAAAGCAATTGCAACTTTTGTTGCAAATATGGACATATAACTTACCAATGTCCATTCAAGAAAATTAGTCCTAACAAATTGATTTGGGTTCCTAAAGGAACCATGATCAAGTCTATGCAACATGATAAACAAGTTAGATTAGTTTTTGAGGCACCCAAAAAGTAAATGGGTACCTAAAAAATAATTCCTTCTTGTAGAAACATACACCATCACATGCTAGGAGCAAGAGATGGTATCTTGATAGTGGATGCTCAAGGCATATGACCGGAGATCCATCCCAATTCACCAAGCTCACTAGCATGGATTTAAGGCTATGTCACCTTCGGAGACAACAACAAAGGCAAAATCATTGGTAAGGGGAACCATAGGTAACAAATCAAGTTTTTCCATTGATGATGTGTTACTAGTTGATGAATTAAAACATAATCTATTGAGCATTAGTCAATTATGCGATAAAGGTTATATTGTTAGATTTGAATTAAATATGTGCATTATTGAAAAAACCAAATCATAACATGACTATGATTGCTTTAAAACAAAATAATGTCTATACCATCAATCTTGATGAACTAAGTAATGAAATGTGTTTCTCCGCCATAAATGATGATGCTTGGCTTTGGCATAGGAGATTAGGCCATGCAAGCATGAAAACAATATCTAAAATCTCATCTCAAGAATTAGTACGAGGGATTCCGAATATAAAGTTTATTAAAGATAAGGTATGCGATGCATGTCAACTAGGGAAACAAATAAAAACAAGCTTCAAACCAAAAAATCAAATTAGCACCACTAGACCGTTACAATTGATCCATTTGGACTTATTTGGACCAATTGATACAACAAGTCTAGGTGGAAGCAAATATGCTCTTGTGATTGTGGATGACTACTCTAGATACACTTGGACCTATTTCTTAGCTCACAAAAGTGATTGTTTCAAGTGTTTCTCTAAATTTTGTAAACTCACTCAAAACAAAAAAGGGTTCATGATTTCATCAATTCGGAGTGATCATGGTGGGAATTTCAAAACCATGACTTTCAAAATTTTTGTGAAGTTAATGGATACAATCATAACTTCTCCACTCCGAGAAATCCCCAACAAAATGGAGTAGTTGAAAGAAAAAATAGAAACCTACAAGAAATGACAAGAACTATGTTAAATGAACATAGTTTACCTAAGTATTTTTGGGCCGAAGCCGTAAATACGGCTTGCTACATCATGAATAGAGTCCTAATAAGACCTTCCTTATCAAAAACTCCCTATGAATTATGGAATAACAAAAAACCAAATATTTCCTATTTTAAAGTTTTCGGTTGTAAATGCTTTATTTTAAATGAAAGGGATGCCTTAGGAAAATTTGATGCAAAAATCCGATGAAGGCATCTTTCTTGGTTACTCTTCTGTTTTGAAAGCTTTTTTCGGTTTTTAATAAAAGAACCTTAGTAATTGAAGAGTCTATTCATGTAGTTTTTTAATGAAGTCTCAAATTTTAAGAAAAATGATTTTGATGATGATCTTGGTTTTGATAATTTGAATTTAAATGAACCCCCTCCTCAAAATAGCAACTTGGATGCACCTTCTTCCGAAATTTCCTTACCTAAGGAATGGAAGTATATAGATGCTCATCCAAAGGAGCTAATTATAGGGGATACATCTAAAGGGGTTCAAACTCGTTCCTCTTTCAAGAATTTTTATGCTAATGCAGCCTTCCTCTCTCAAATTGAACCTAAGTGCATTGACGGGCCATAAAAGATGATTTTTTGGATTATTACAATGCAAGAGGAACTGAATCAATTTGAGAGAAACAAGGTGTGGGAGCTTGTTCCTAGACCTAGTGACCATTTAGTCATTAGTACTAAGTGGGTCTTTAGAAACAAGCAAGACGAAAATGGTAGTGTGGTTAGAAACAAGGCTAGATTAGTGGCCAAAGGTTTCAACCAAGAAGAAGGTATCGACACGAAACCTTTCTCCCTCCCGTGGGTCGATTAGAAGCCATAAGGATGCTCCTTGCCTATGCTAGTAGTTATAATTTTAAACTATTTCAAATGGATGTCAAAAGTGCCTTCTTGAATGGTTTTATTTCCTAAGAAGTATATGTCGAACAACCTCCGGATTTGAAAATTCTCTTCTTCCTAATCATGTATTCAAATTGACTAAGGCTCTCTATGGCTTGAAACAAGCTCCTAGAGCTTGGTATGAAAGGCTTAGTTCCTTTCTTATTTTAAATAATTTTACCAAAGGCAAGGTTGATACTACATTGTTTATTAAACACTTTGAAAATAATTTTCTTATTGTACAAATTTATGTTGACGATATTATTTTTGGCTCTTCGGATGAATCACTATGTGAATCATTTGCCAAATCTATGAGTCATGAATTTGAAATGAGTTTAATGGGGGAATTAACTTTCTTTTTAGGATTACAAATCAAACAACTTAAGGATGGTATATTTCTTAACCAATCTAAATATACATTAGAATTGTTAAAATGATTTAACATGGATAATTCAAAAGCAATAAACACCATTATGAGTACTTCACTAAGTTAGATATGGATGAAAATAGTGAAAACTTCGATAAAAAAAAAAAACATATAGGGAATGATAGGTAGTCTACTCTACCTTACCGCTACTAGACCAGATATCATGTTTAGTGTAGGACTCTGTGCTAGGTTTCAATCAAATCCTAAACTATCTCATCTTAAAAGTGTTAAAAGAATATTTAGGTATCTTAAAGGAACTCCAAATTTAGGTTTATGGTATCCAAAATCTGAAAAATTTGATTTAATGGTTTACGCTGATGCCGATTTTTGGCGGATGTAGGATAGATAGAAAGAGTACATCCGAACATGCCAATTTTTAGGACATGCACTTGTTTCTTGGACTTCCAAGAAACAAAATTCAATAGCACTATCTCTGGCGGAAGCCGAATACATTGCTCGAGTGCATGCTGTGCACAAGTTGTTTGGATGAAAAATACATTGGAAGACTATGGAATTCACTTTAAAAATATTCCCATAAAATGTGATAATACTAGTGCCATATGTCTTACTAAAAAATCAAATTCAGCATTCTAGAACTAAGCACATCGACGTTAGGCATCATTTCATCACGCTGATCATGTTCTTAACAATAATGTTGTTCTAGAATTCATCGACACGAAGCATCAATTAGCAGACATATTCACAAAAGCCTTGAATGAAGACCAATTTGAATTCATTAGAAGGGAATTAGGCATGTTAAATTGTCCCTAAAATGAGCTTCACGAACAATGACTCGTCCTTTTCCTTTCTTTTGTGGATTTGATTTCTTCTTTCTTCTTCACTTCAAAATGATCCATTAAAGTATTTTTTTTTGGAAAGTAAAAGTAAATTGATTATGTGTAAAGTTTCTACAAATAGCTTTATCTATACAAGTCATAGACAAAGCCATGTAACTCATAGAGTGCGAATGCGATAGTTATGACTACACATGCTGTAGACTATAACTCCTAATTATAATCAAAATAGAAAATGTTTATCCAGATATATCAAAATTTGGCATCATTCCCAAGATCTTTAGCTAATAGCAAAATTAAAATTGATAAAAATATATTTTTCTCTTTGGGTAAAGTGCTCCGTTTTGAGATCTTGCTCCATACAGGATCTTGAGTCTCTAATAATCTCTTTCAATAGCTGAGCATTGTTTGTGTGTTGACATTTAAAGATTCTGTTACATCTCTCCTTCCACATCCACCAAATAGAGCATCTGAAAGTAACCTTTGCTAGTTGTGTGAGAGGCCCTTTTCTTGAGAAACATTGCATGAGTTCGCCTAGTTCTTGGTGCAAGTTTGGTTGCGGCAGTCTATTGAGTTCAAATCGCTGGAGAATCTCCTTCCATATCCATTTTGTATAATCACAAGCAAAATAAAGGTGGTCAACAGTTTCTTCTTGTTGCATACAAAGGGAGCATCGGTTAACATGATAGATACCTCTTCTTTTCATATTGTTTATTGTAGGTAGTTTATTGAGAAGGGCCTGCCATGTACATAAGGAATGTCTTTGTGATCCCAGTCGATCCCATGTCCAACTGCTTGGGACCCACTTGTTATTTCTTTGCCTAATTTGATTCCATGCAGATGTGGCACTAAATTTGCCATTGTCATGAGGCCAAATAAGTTTATCTGAAGAGTTGTTCGTGATTGAAATAACTATAATAGTCGGCCAAAGTGATAACATTTCGGAGAAATAGGATTAGGGAGACACCAGGTACCGTTAGCAATGAACTCAGAAACCTTCCAATCTTTGGGAGCCCCAGATCTTTTAAGTATCTGTCACCATATAATTGAAATATACTCTTCCCATTCACCCAAGGATCGTACCACATATTAGTACTAGTTCAGAAGAGATTGCATAGGAAATGTGTTTGATTAGCCAATTCCTTGCCTTTAAAATTCCTTTCCAAGCTACAGAGTGGTATGTTCTTGTTGAAATTTCCCAGATTGATTCTTTTGAAAGATACCTAGCAGAAACCCAATGTGACCATAAGGAACATTTGTTTTGCAAAAGATCCCACAATTGCTGCACCAGACATGCTTGATTCCAATCTCTAGTATTTCTCAAGTTTAGCCCCCTTCATCTTTCGGTTTGCAAATGCTATCCCAATTTACCATATGCATTGCCTTATCATTTGTGCCATTCCAGAAGAAGTTCATTAATAACCGTTCAATATCTTGGAGAAGTCCAGCAGGTAGAAGAAATGCATTACACCAATATATAGAGTAGGAGTGCAATACCGAACGGATGAGTTCGAGTCGTCCTGCTTTTGATAGAAACCTATTTTTCCAAGAAGAAATTTTATTCTTTATTTTTTGCAAGATTGGCAGGGTTTGTTGAAGCTCGATAAGATTGTTGCATCACAATATCCTGGATAGTACTTGTTGGAGCAGTCTGGCTAGAGAGGTTTGTTGGAGCATGAGTTTGTTGAGACAGAATATCCTTGTTGGCAATGTTTGTTGTGGCCTGAGTTTGTTGAGGAATAATATCCTTGCTAGCAAGATTTGCTTGGACCTGAGTTCGTTGAGCTAGTGTGGATGGATCCGATGATATTGGAAGAGATGAAGTTCCTGACTTATGTTTCTCCTGTCCACTAGTACTATGGGAAACCTCTGTTGTGGAAGGCTCTGACATTATAGGTACAGATAAAGTTTTGGAATTGTCCTTCTGTCCATGGGTGCTTTCCTTTGGCGAAGTCGGAATGCTCAATAGTTTTTTGCCACCATCGGTGCTGCTGCCATTAGAGAAGAATCACTTTGTTGCTGAGGCGCTTGACGTGGTCGATAGACCTTTGTGGTTGGATTTGGGGTTTGCTGACAAGCTCCATTTGGATGACCAAAAGATAAGCAACGCTGACATCATTGTGGCTTCCAGGAATATGAGACATGTACCTTCCGAGTGTTCCCGTCAAGTTCACGATAGAAAACCTCATTAGGAAGATCTTCATCGGAAGAAACCAGCACACATGCTCGTGCAAATGCTAATCTCGTCTGAGCTGCTGTTGCTTTGTTGATGTAGAGTGGCTGTCCCAGAGTGCTGCATAACTTTGCAATAAAACGTCGACTCCAAAGATGTAGAGGCAGTCCTTGAAAGGATACCCATAATGGAATAGACTGTAGGCTATCTAACTCCAAATGGACATTAGGAGACCAACGTCGTAGAATCATTGGATGACCATGGATAGTCCAGAATCCTTCTAGGATTCGCTGCAAATCTTCTTCAGAGTATAGCTTGCAAACAAAGAATCCGTTCTCCAGCATATGAAGATCAAATGACGATATTCCCCATCGAAGTTTTGATAAATGAGGATAGTGGGAAATAAGATGTTTTGAGACCTACCACATAGCCAACAATTGCCATAGACTATGTCTCAATAAGCTCTGCTGAATCAACAGTCTCAGATACAGCAATCTTCTTATCAGCCTGAACTTATGGAGTAAAGAATTCCAAGCTTAGATCTGGACTTCCAACCGAGAGCTTTGAAGAGGCTAGTCCAAGGCCGAGGATCGCTGGAAATGAGAGCAGGCTGTCGCGATCTAGGGCGCGCGACCTGCTTCGATGCTGGTTGGTCAAGGAGTTTCACTCTGGAAAAAGATATGTTGGAAGAGCAACTTGGGGGGGGTAGCGGTAGGGAGCCTTGCCATCGTTTCAACCCTCTCGCCACCATCGCCAGCCCCCTAGGGGCCATCGCTGCCATGTTTGATCCCTCTGGTCGCCGCTACAGAAACGACGCCATTGGGAAAAGCCACCGCTACAGTATATTAGATCGCCGCTATGGTACTGTCACCCTAGGGATTTATGGTTGCTGCTACAGTATCGTCGCCCTTGGGGAGAAGCCGACGCCACGGAGATCTGGTCGCTGCTACAGTGTCGTCGCCGCCGCTACAGTACTGGCGTCCTTGGGAGATCTGATCATCTCTACAGTGTCGCTTGCCCTTCTTCGCCGGGGAGAAAGCCGACGCTGCAGGAGTTAGATCGCCTTAGGGAGATATGGTTGTCGCTACAGTACCGTCGCCCTAGATCTGGCCGCCGCCGCTATAGTAGCGTCGCCCTTGGGAGATCTGATCACCGCTACAGTGCCGTCGCCCTTCGCCCGTGGGAGAAAGCCAACGATGCAGGAGTCAGATCGTCCTAGGGAGATCTGGTCGCCGCTATAGTACCATCGCCCTAGATCTGGTCGCCGCTACAGTATCCATTAAAGTATCACTTATTATCTTGAGGAAAGCAAACAAAAAGGGGGAGAGGAAGAAATTTTTTTTTTTTTTTTTTCCTCCGCGGGATGCCAGCGGTGGCACCGCCAGATCTGGCGGTTGCACCGCCTGAGCGCTCGGGCGCCAGGCGGTGACACCGCTCGGTTTGGCGGTAGCACCGACCGAGCGACCCTTATTAACCCGAGGGGTTAGGGTCGGCGGTGACACCGCCCCCAACCCGAAGCAAGAGCTCTCAAAACTCTCTCTCATTTCCTCTAACCCTCATTCTACCTCTTAGAAGCATTGGAGAAGGATTCTTGGTGGTCCAAGCCTTCCATCTCTCAACATAATCTCCATAAGGTAACACTTGAAATCCCTCTTTTTTTGGTATCTCATTCCCTCTTTTCCTTTCTCTTTCCCTTGCTTATTTTTCACAATTTCATCATCATCTTGTCTAGATAATGGCTCCTAAGAGATCAAAAGGAAAAAGGATTGAAGGAGATTCATTTGACCATGATCTTTTTAGATCAAAAGAGGTAGCCCTTAGTTTTCCAAAATTTGAAAGACGAGGTATCCATAAGGGAAAATATGTTGACTTGGATGAACTAGAAGACTTAGATCCCATTAGGTGTTTTGCACACCTAAAAGCTCTACCACTACTACAACTAGATGAACCAATCTATCCGCGATTAGTTAGATTGTTCTATGCCTACCTATATGAGGACAATAATAGCCTAAGCACTTACCTTCTAGGAACACCCATTAGAATATTTGACAACACCATTTGTGAGCTAATTGGCATAACTGAAAAAGATAGAGGATGCTATTTTAAAGGTAAATGGGACGTCAACTCAATAGGAGCAACCTATACCAAGCCAGAGAAACAATCTTTGCAAATCCAAACCTTGACTTCCTACCCAAGAGCTGTGAACACTTACTGCCTTTCAACTCTAAAATTCTTCATCACATTATCACAAGCATCATATTCCCCAAACAATTTCATCTTGACGAAATAAGTCAAATTGAAATGAGTACCATGTATTGGATTATGACCAGTCAGGATAATTGTTTTGGGTACTCAATTCGGCAACACATGCAGGATATTATGGCTAAAGATACTATGCTGCCATATGGGAGGTTAATCACTAGATTTCTTCATGCCTATGACATTTGCATCCCACCCGATGAAGAATCTATTCAAAATGATAGATATAACATAATAAATAAAAACCTGCTGAAAAGACTTAGGTGCACCTTTAGCAATGGCATATGGGTTAGGCAGCCTAGAAGGACGGATCCATTTCCTCCACAAATAGAACACTCCGAAACACCAATTCTTATGGGAAATGAATCTCCTCCTCCTAGTCCTTTTGGCAAAGAGCAGCACCTTCAGCTCCTATTTCCTCCTCTGAAGATCGCATTATGGCGGAACTGTCTCAGATCAAATCACAGCAAGAACATATTCAAAATCAACAAGTTGAAATTTTGAAGGCACTACTAACAACTGAATGAAAAAATAGATATCATGTATCAGCATTGTGGATTATCTCCTAAGGATTAAACTGATGTATCTTTTTATTCTGTTTGCTTTTAACAACTAGTTCAAAGTTTGTCATCGATTAAAACGATAACTAATCCTTCCTTTTATATAACTACTGTTTTGATCTGCATGATTTCTTTTGGATAAACTATTTCTGGCAAATTTGAATGATACACCTTGTTAAATGCTATTTTTTTATGATCATCAATTCGATGGCTTGTCTCTTTTTGTTGATGACAAAGGGGGAGAAGTGATGACCTACACCATAATGATAGCATGACTTATATGGGTTACAAAAACTTGTGTGATATGAATGACTTATATGCCTTGCAAAATCCTTGAAAATATCACAAGATTGATTGATCATATTGAAAGCATGCCATACATCTAAATCATAAAATTTATATATTGAAAATCTTTATCTTCTGTCGTAGTAAAATTCGTCCCTTTTCATTTAACTTATGATTTTCATAAAAGTTTTATATTCACTATTGTTTAAAGAGGATCACGATAAGCTCTACGGTTAGAACTTATCGGGTTATGCTTGAATCCAATGGGATGGAATTCAAGTGGTTTTATCTTCTCATAATATGGCATATAGATAGGGGAGTTATGTTTAACCGTCATCAATTGATTGTCATCATAAAAAAAAAAGGGATTGTTGAATCTCGGATTTTGATGATAAAATCAATTGATGGGTTATTTGATCTAATCCATATTATTGAGTTAAGTGTGCAGGATTAACTACGATAAACAGAAAACACAAAGCAAGAATACGAGTCGAAGTTCGATGAACGTTTAAGAGTTCAAGAATCATCGAGATGCTACCAAAACCAACCGAGAAGAAATCGGGAACCTGTTGGAAGTTCAAGAAGATATCGTCAGAGGTTCGCAGAGATCACCAAGAAGTCTCAGCTACTCTTTAAAGTCATCACAAGTTCGAGGAGCGTGCTTGGACCCGTCGAAGGAAGTTCGGTCCGGAAAGCTTCATAGGAACAAGACTTGACGTTCGCGGTTAATAAATTGCTTAGGATGTGTTTTGTTATGTAGTTCACTTGTAATTAGGATTAGGATTAAGAAGATAATCCTATATCCTGGTTAGGGGCCAACTGGGGCCAAAGTCAGATTTGGTTTGGGCTAAAAGAAAGCCAAACCAAGTGAACCGGAGAGCCAGGCGGTGGCACCGCCTGGCTGGGCGGTGACACCTCCTGGGCTGGGCGGTGGCACCTCCCAGCACCCGAACGCTGGGCGGTGGCACCGCCAGCATCGGGAACCCAAAGAGGATTTGAATTTTGGAGCCCAAATTTGAATCCTCTTGAGGCCTATAAATACCCCTCAAATCTCAGCTGAGATTACAACCTTTTGAGCAGCAAGAGTTTGAGAGAAAGATCTTAGAAAAGTGTTAGCTTGCTTTCTTTTCAATTTGCTAGTGTTCACCTCATCTCTTCTCGAAAATCTGTAAGAGAGTGAACCGCTTGTAAAGAGTTGTAAGAGGGGTATTTACCCTTCCATTTCAAGAGACTTGCTAGTGGAAGGTGGGAGCCTCATCGAAGAGGGGCCTCGCAAGTGGAGTAGGTCATTTGACCGAACCACTCTAAAATCGGCGTGATCCTTGGTTTGCATTTCATTATTGTTATTTACATTATTGCAAACCTTCTTATATGCTTTAGTTCCTTATTACTTTTGCTGCGCATATTTAAGAATACGCTTTCAAGATTAAGCTTGTCAAGTTCCGCTCTCTTCATACGAAAGATTTTTTAGAAAACCGAAGTTTTAATCCGCTGCAGTATTCACCCCCCCCTCTTAGTGCTGTTCCAATCCTAACGTCGGTGGTCGACTGCACAAAATAGGGAGCCCACCGCGGCATACAAATCCATCACCGCTCACATGCCGACACAGTCATCCCATCGGACAGCCCATCGCCAACCACGAGCAACAAAGACTCAAGTAGCCGATCAAACAAGGCAATCGACGACAAGACACCGCCGTGCACGAAGAAGTACAGAGCTACGCATTGTTGTCCACACAAGGAAGAAGAAGATTTCAATCGAAGGAAAAACAGCCCATAAACAGGACAAAAACAGACCAAAACTGGCCATTATTGGCTGACGTTTTGCTTCGCTCACGTCGTTCGCCGCAGCACGCAAGAACTGCCCAAAAACTGGCCAAAACTGGCTAGAAACGGGCCAAAACTGGCCATTTTTGGCTGAGCGAGCGAGCGGCGAGCGGCGGACAGCGAGCGAAGAACCTGTTTCTGGTTCTCTACTTTATGGAAATAATATTATCTCTGGTGCTGTTATTCCTACTTCTGCAGCTATAGGTTTACATTTTTACCCAATCTGGGAAGCAGCATCTGTTGATGAGTGGTTATACAATGGTGGTCCTTATGAGCTAATTGTTCTACACTTCTTACTTGGTGTAGCTTGTTACATGGGTCGTGAGTGGGAACTTAGTTTCCGTCTGGGTATGCGTCCTTGGATTGCTGTTGCATATTCAGCTCCTGTTGCAGCTGCTACTGCTGTTTTCTTGATCTACCCTATTGGTCAAGGAAGTTTCTCTGATGGTATGCCTTTAGGAATATCTGGTACTTTCAACTTCATGATTGTATTCCAGGCAGAACACAACATCCTTATGCATCCATTTCACATGTTAGGTGTAGCTGGTGTATTCGGCGGCTCCCTATTCAGTGCTATGCATGGTTCCTTGGTAACCTCTAGTTTGATCAGGGAAACCACTGAAAACGAATCTGCTAACGCAGGTTACAGATTCGGTCAAGAGGAAGAGACTTATAATATCGTAGCTGCTCATGGTTATTTTGGCCGATTGATCTTCCAATATGCTAGTTTCAACAACTCTCGTTCTTTACATTTCTTCTTGGCTGCTTGGCCTGTAATTGGTATCTGGTTCACTTCTTTAGGTATTAGCACCATGGCTTTCAACCTAAATGGTTTTAATTTCAACCAATCCGTAGTTGACAGTCAGGGTCGTGTCATTAACACTTGGGCTGATATCATCAACCGTGCTAACCTTGGTATGGAAGTAATGCATGAACGTAATGCTCACAACTTCCCTCTAGACCTAGCTGCTGTCGAAGTTTCATCTACAAATGGATAAGATTTTTGTCTTAGTGTATACGAATCGTTGAAACAAAGTAGCAATACCCCATATCTTGCTTTAGCAAGATATGGGGTATTGCTACTTTGTTTGATACAATATTGTTTTTTTTTCACAATTTCACAAAAAAAAGAATTTGGCTTTTATTTCAATTTCCATTTTTTTTTATATTAAATTTATATTTTAATATGAAAATGAACTTTAAATTAACTTAACGACGAGATTTATTATCGTTTCTTGCATGTCTCGCAAAAGTAAAAGTAGGCGCGAATTCTCCCAATTTGTGACCTACCATACGATCTGTTATATAAATAGGTAAATGTTCCTTTCCATTATGAATAGCGATTGTATGGCCAATCATTGTGGGTATAATGGTAGATGCCCGAGACCAAGTTACTATTATTTCTTTCTCCTCCCTCATGTTGAGTTTTTCCATTTTTTCCGATAAATGGTTAGCTACAAAAGGGTTTTTTTTTAGCGAACGTGTCATGTCACAGTGTATTACTCCTTTTTTTTACATTTTTTATTTTAAAGATTGGCATTCTATGTCCAATATCTCGATCTAAGTTAAGTATGGAGGTAAGAATAAATACAATAATGATGAATGGAAAAAAGATAAAATCCTTTAGCTAGAAAAGGGGGCGGATGTAGCCAAGTGGATCAAGGCAGTGGATTGTGAATCCACCATGCGCGGGTTCAATTCCCGTCGTTCGCCCATCACATTTTTTTCAAATTCCAAAAATTCTATTTTCAATATTCCTATTTACGGCGACGAAGAATAAAACTATCACTATATTTTTTCCTTTTCCAACTTCTTCTTCCAAGCGCAGGATAACCCCAAGGGGTTGTGGGTTTTTTTCCCGATTGGGGCTCTCCCCTTACACCCCCATGGGGATGGTCTACAGGGTTCGCTCCACTCCACGTCGTTAAGCTGCGGCACGCAAGAACTGCCAAAAATTGGCCAAAACTGGCCAAAAAACGGGCCAAAACTGGCCATTTTTGGCTGAGCGAAGCGAAAGCGAAGCGGCGGACAACGAAATGGCGAGAGGCAGCACCATCCCTGCTATCTGAACGCCCCATCAAGCCCTGTGCCACCCGGAGGGTTCTAGGGTGCTGAGATGGCTGACGTTTTGCTCCGCTCACGTCGTTCGCCGCGGCATGCAAGAACTGCCCAAAACTGGCGAAACAGCCCAGAAACGGGCCAAAACTAGCCATTTTTGGCTGAGCTGAAAGCGAAAGCAGCGAGCGGAGGATAGCGAAAAGCGAGGAGGCAGTACCGTCCCCTGCTATCTGAACGCCCCATCTAGCCCTGTGCCACCCGGGGTTCCAGGGTGCTGAGATGGCTGACGTTTTGCTCCGCTCACGCCGTTCGTCGACGCACGCAAGAACTGCCCAAAACTGGCCAAAACTGGCCATTTTAGGCTGAGCGAGCGGCGGCGGCGGCGGACAGCGAAGCGGCGAGGCAGCACCATCCCTGCTATCTGAACGCCCCATCCAGCCCTGTGCCACCCGGGGTTCGAGGGTGCTGAGATGGCTGACGTTTTTGCTCCGCTCACGCCGTTCGTCAGCGGCACGCAAGAACTGCCCAAAAACTGGCCAAAACTGGCCAAAACGGGCCAAAACTGGCCATTTTAGCTGAGCGCGCAAGCGGCGGCGGGCGGACAGCGAAAATGCGAAATGAGAGGCAGCACCATCCCTGTTATCTGAACGCCCCATCCAGCCCTATGCCACCCGGGGGGTTCCAGGGTGCTGAGATGGCTGACGTTTTGCTCCGCTCACGTCGTTCGCCACGACACGCAAGAACTGCCCAAAAACTGGCCAAAACAGCCCAAAAACGGGCCAAAACTGGCCATTTTTGGCTGAGCGA
>LS990923.1:31020597-31053097 GCA_900464855.2 Musa schizocarpa
CAGAGAGAAACTCTATCGACCAACCAGCATCGAAGCAGGTCGCGCTCTAGATCGCGACAGCCTGCTCTCATTTCCAGCGATCCTCGGCCTTGGACTAGCCTCTTCAAGGCTCCGGTTGGAAGTCCAGATCTAAGCTTGGAATTCTTTACTCCAGAAGTTCAGGCTGATAAGAAGATTGCTGTATACGAGACTGTTGATTCAGCAGAGCTTATTGAGACATGGTCTATGGCGATTGTTGGCTATGTGGTAGGTCTCAAAACATCTTATTTCCCACTATCCTCATTTATCAAAACTCGATGGGGAATATCGTCATTTGATCTTCATATGCTGGAGAACGGATTCTTTGTTTGCAAGCTATACTCTGAAGAAGATTTGCAGCGAATCCTCGAAGGATTCTGGACTATCCGCGGTCATCTAATGATTCTACGACGTTGGTCTCCTGATGTCCGTTTGGAGTTAGATAGCCTACAGTCTATTCCATTATGGGTATCCTTTCAAGGACTGCCTCTACATCTTTGGAGTCGACGTTTTATTGCAAAGTTATGCAGCACTCTGGGACAGCCACTCTACATCGACAAAGCAACAGCAGCTCAGACGAGATTAGCATTTGCACGAGCATGTGTGCTGGTTTCTTCCGATGAAGATCTTCCTAATGAGGTTTTCTATCGTGATCTTGACGGGAACACTCGGAAGGTACATGTCTCATATTCCTGGAAGCCACAACGATGTCAGCGTTGCTTATCTTTCGGTCATCCAAATGGAGCTTGTCAGCAAACCCCAAATCCAACCACAAAGGTCTATCGACCACGTCAAGCGCCTCAGCAACAAAGTGATTCTTCTCTAATGGCAGCAGCACCGATGGTGGCAAAAACTATTGAGCATTCCGACTCGCAAGGAAAGCACCGCGGACAGAAGGACAATTCCAAAACTTTATCTGTACCTATAATGTCAGAGCCTTCCACAACAGAGGATTCCCATGGTACTAGTGGACAGGAGAAACATAAGTCAGGAACTTCATCTCTTCCAATATCATCGGATCCATCCACACTAGCTCAACGAACTCAGGTCCAAGCAAATCTCGCTAGCAAGGATATTATTCCTCAACAAACTCAGGCCACAACAAACATTGCCAACAAGGATATTCTGTCTCAACAAACTCATGCTCCAACAAACCTCTCTAGCCAGACTGCTCCAACAAGTACTATCCAGGATATTGTGATGCAACAATCTTATCGAGCTTCAACAAACCCTGCCAATCAAGACCACATGATTCAAGGTATTTTAAAATTTAAAAATCTGCAAGCTGTAGATGAAGTGGATAAATATAGGAATAAAGCCATAAAAGGTAAGGATATTGTGCGGGAGGAAAATACAAAACCAAAAGATAAGAAAAAGGATGGTACAATCCATCCAAAGTCGTAGGATTAATACCTTACTATCTTTTACTAATGAAGATAACATGCTGGAATGTTCGCGGACTTAATAAGCCGGAGAAATGTCGGGAGCTCAATAGAATAATCAAGTCTGCCGCATGTGATATTGTTATTCTAGTGGAAACAAAAATTAAACAATCGCGCGTTCAAGCTCAAAAGAATTTAATATGGCCGGACGCAGAACTGTTTACCAATGACTCAAATGAAACTTTTGGTAGAATATGGGTCTTATGGCATCCTAACTCTATTAATGCTTGGTTTATTTCTGCTACTGATCAATTCATTCATCTTAAGGTAGAGGATAAAAAGAATGGCTGTCAATTCAATTTCACTGGTATATATGCTTCAAACAGTATGCAAGAAAGAAATACTCTTTGGTCTGACCTGACTAATATTGTAAATGGCTGTCTCAATGTACCTTGGATTGTTCTTGGAGACTTTAATACTGTTCGGTACACAAATGAAAAACAGGGTGGTAGACAACTTTCAGAAAGCCAACTTCAAAAGTTCAATGATTACATTGACACTGCAGCATTGTTTGATATGAAATCTGTGGGTAATTGGCTCTCCTGGAGTAATCAAGGTGCTGCTAACAGAAAAATAATGGCTCGACTTGATAGGTGTTTGATTAATCATGAATGGTTAACAGTTTACCCAGATTCACTTCTTGAGTATGGTGCTCCTTTGTTTTCTGACCATTCTTTAATGTATATACACGCAGAAAAAGCGACACCAAGAGGCAAGAAACCGTTTAGATTCTTTAACATGTGGAGTACTCATCCTCAATTCCTTGATGTTATCAGATCTGCTTGGAATGTTAATGTGCATGGATCCCCCCCTTACATCTTATGTCAAAAGCTCAAAGCCTGTAAAGCAGCACTAAAGGAGTGGAATACAAATACCTTTGGCAATATTAACACCAGAGTTCAACTTTGCAGAAAGGAACTAATGTCTTTGCAACATGAGCTGCAACTTCAGCCAAATGATGAAAATATTATCTACAAAGAGGCAGAAGCCAGAAATAACTTCATGCAAGCCTTAAAACAGGAGGAAAGTTTTGCAAAGCAGAAGTCTCGACAACATTGGCTTACGCTAGGGGATTCCAATACAAAATTTTTTTATGCTTCAATTGCTACTCGAAGGGCTATTAACCGTATCAGCAAATGCAGAGACAAAGATGATAATCTTATTGAGAAGTTGGATGAGGTTAAAGCACACACAGAGCAATTTTTTTATTCCTTACTCAATCAAGCTGGGAAACCTAATAACATTCATGTGGAGCCGACTAGAAAACTTGATTCGGAAGCTATTTCAATCCTCAATGCCCCAATTACAGATGATGAGATTGTATGTGTTGTCTTTACGTCACCAAAGCACAAAAGCCCAGGTCCAGATGGATTTCCAGCTGAATTTTACCAAACTGCTTGGTCTATTATTGGAAATGATGTGATCAAGGCTTGCCAACATTTTTTCTCTTCAGGTCATATTCTTAGAGAGATGAATTGCACTTTTATTTCCTTAATTCCGAAAAATGCAGGGGCTGATTCACTAGAGAACTATCGACCCATATCATTATGCAACTTTATTTACAAGATCATCTCCAAAGTATTGGCAAATAGAATGCAAAAGGTAATACACAAGATCATTAGCCCAAACCAAGCTGCTTTCATCAAAGGGAGAAGTATACATCATAACATTTTGCTTGCTAATGACTTGGTCAAAGATTTGCATTCAAAAGCAAGAGGGACAAAAATATGTTTTAAAGCTGATTTACGGAAAGCCTTCGATTCAGTTAATAGGAAGTTTATCTATAAGATGCTCCTCGATATGAACTTCTCACAGCAATGGGTTAATTGGATTCAATCTTGCCTGGAAACTCCAAAGTTTTCGATACTCTTTAATGGCTCACCAATTGGTTTTTTTGGGAGCACGAATGGCATCCGACAAGGTGATCCACTCTCTCCGTATCTTTTTACTATTGCGATGGAAGGACTTAGCTGTATGTTGGAACACGTAGTCTTAAATGGCAGCATTAAGGTACCCATTGCTGGTTCTGTTCATATATCACATATAACATTTGCATATGACTTACTTATCTTTCTCCAAAATGAACCAACTTCAGTAAAGAACCTGGCTACTATGAATGACTTTGGTATGGTTTCTGGACTTCAGTTAAATCATGCGAAAAGTAAAGTATATATGAGCCCTTACGTTGAGGATAATGTCTTTATTGCACAAACTTTGGGGGTTAGTGAGGGAAGCTTGCCAGTTCCTTATTTGGGTCTCCCGCTCATATCCACAGGCATTCACAAAACCCACTGTCAGCCTATCTTGCAAAAAATAAAGAATAGAATTTCTTCTTGGAAAAATAGGTTTCTATCAAAAGCAGGACGACTCGAACTCATCCGTTCGGTATTGCACTCCTACTCTATATATTGGTGTAATGCATTTCTTCTACCTGCTGGACTTCTCCAAGATATTGAACGGTTATTAATGAACTTCTTCTGGAATGGCACAAATGATAAGGCAATGCATATGGTAAATTGGGATAGCATTTGCAAACCGAAAGATGAAGGGGGGCTAAACTTGAGAAATACTAGAGATTGGAATCAAGCATGTCTGGTGCAGCAATTGTGGGATCTTATGCAAAACAAATGTTCCTTATGGTCACATTGGGTTTCTGCTAGGTATCTTTCAAAAGAATCAATCTGGGAAATTTCAACAAGAACATACCACTCAGCAGCTTGGAAAGGAATTTTAAAGGCAAGGAATTGGCTAATCAAACACATTTCCTATGCAATCTCTTCTGGAACTAGTACTAATATGTGGTACGATCCTTGGGTGAATGGGAAGAGTATATTTCAATTATATGGTGACAGAATACGAAAAGATCTCGGGGCTCCCAAAGATTGGAAGGTTTCTGAGTTCATTGCTAACGTTACCTGGTGTCTCCCTAATCCTATTTCTCCCGAAATGTTATCACTTTGGCCGACTATTATAGTTATTCGAATCACGAACAACTCTTCAGATAAACTTATTTGGCCTCATGACAATGGCAAATTTAGTGCCACATCTGCATGGAATCAAATTAGGCAAAGAAATAACAAGTGGGTCCCAAGCAGTTGGACATGGGATCGACCGGGATCACAAAGACATTCCTTATGTACATGGCAGGCCCTTCTCAATAAACTACCTACAATAGACAATATGAAAAGAAGAGGTATCTATCATGTTAACCGATGCTCCCTTTGTATGCAACAAGAAGAAACTATTGACCACCTTTATTTTGCTTGTGATTATACAAAATGGATATGGAAGGAGATTCTCCAGCGATTTGAACTCAATAGACTGCCGCAAACCAAACTTGCACCAAGAACTAGGCTTAACTCATGCAATGTTTCTCAAGAAAAGGGCCTCTCACAAACTGGCAAAGGTTACTTTCAGATGCTTATTTGGTGGATGTGGAAGGAGAGATGTAACAGAATCTTTAAATGTCAACACACAAACAATGCTCAGCTATTGAAAGAGATTATTAGAGACTCAAGATCCTGTATGGAGCAAGATCTCAAAACGGAGCACTTTACCCAAAGAGAAAAATATATTTTTATCAATTTTAATTTTGCTATTAGCTAAAGATCTTGGGAATGATGCCAAATTTTGATATACCTGGATAAACATTTTCTATTTTGATTATAATTAGGAGTTATAGTCTACAACATGTGTAGTCATAACTATCGCATTCGCACTCTATGAGTTACATGGCTTTGTCTATGACTTGTATAGATAAAGCTATTTGTAGAAACTTTACACATAATCAATTTACTTTTACATACAAAAAAAAAAAGATGTAAACATAAACTGAAATCTGATGATTGTACGAGGAAAGCCGATTTATGTCTAAATGCAGTTTTACGTCTAAACGCAATTTTGCGTCTAAATGCAGTTTTACGTCTAAACGCAGTTTTACGTCTAAACGCAGTTTTGCGTCTAAACGCTATTTTACGTCTAAACACAGTTTTACGTCTAAACGTAGTTTTGCGTCTAAACGCTGTTTTACGTCTAAACGCAGTTTTACGTCAAAACGTAATTTTACGTCTAAACGCAGTTTTGAACTTTGAAAAGCGTTTTATGAATATGCAGAAGGCAATTTGCAGTTATAAATGGAATCAAAACGTAAGCGTAAACTGCAGCGTAAAGATCGTACGAAGACACCGATTTACGTCTGAATGCAGATTCGGAAAGATAAGAGTTTAGAGACTCGTTCGTAAAAGCGCAGAGGGCAGTAGCTATGTAGGAGGTTTGCAGTAATGATAAAGTGCTCAAGTAAAAGCAAACCAGAGATTTAGAGTGGTTCGGTCAGTCTTGACCTACTCCACTTTTGGCTTCCTCCTCCGACGAGGTCACCGACATCAACTAGCTGCCTTCCTTCAATGGGCGAAGGCTAACTGCCCTTTTACAGTTCCTCTCCTTTTGACGGGCTCAGGAGACAACCCTTACAGATCCTTTCTCTCCTCTCTTTACAACTCAAGACTTGAAGAACAAAAAGAGGAGAACTTTAGGACTTTACACAAATTTGAGCTCTTAGAATCACTGAAAAGATCAAGAATTCGGTGTGGATCTGTATCATTTCAGTGCTGAATGGGTGGGGTATTTATAGGCCCCAACCCAGTTCAAATTTGGAGCTCAAAACGATCAAATCGATCAAATCCCGGAATTCCGGGATCAGGCGGTTGCACCTCTTGACTAGAGAGGTTGCACCGCCTAGCAGAGCTCGGAGACTGAGCCCAGGCAGTTGCACCTCTCTGTCAGGGGCAGTTGCACCGCCTGAGTCTGGCTCGAAGATTGAGCCCCAGGCGGTGCCACCTCTTGACTGAGGCGGTTGCACCTCTCTGCCTGCGCTCGAAGACCGAGCTCAGGCGGTGCTACCTCTATGTCAGGGAGGTTGCACCGCCCAGTCTAGCTCGAAGACTGAGCTCTGGGCGGTTGCACATCCTGGCTGGGGTGGTTGCACCGCCCAGTCTCGCTGGGAGACACAGCCCTGGCGGTTGCACCTCCTGGCCTAGGCGGTTGCACCGCCTGGTGCAATCAGGCTCCAAATGGTTAGCTCCATTCAGCCCAATTTCAATCTTTTCAGGGGCCCAATTGCCCCAAGATTAAGCTAATGGGATCACCTCCCATTTTTAACTTAATCAACGTGCTAACTATGATTAAATCTAAGACAACTTCTGCAGCTTTGCTCCGATGCGTCAATCGCTTCTTCCGGCAAGTTTCCGGCTAACTTCCGTTGATCATCCGATGAACCCTTGGTGATTCTTCTGCGGACATCCGGCAAACTCCTGGACTTTGCGATGATCCACTTGGCGAGTTCCGACGAGCTTCGCTTGGCAAGCTTCTGGACTTCTCGGATCTGTTCTCGCAGAACCTCCGACGACCGTCCGAACTTCCGTCGAACTCTCGAACTCCCAACGTGATCATGATCTTGACTCCGGCGCAACTCCTGCTGCTTGTCTAACTTTCATCGTAGTTAATCCTGCACACTTATCTCAACACATGGATTAGATAACAAATGACAATTGACTTCATCATCAAAATCCGAGATTTAACAATCTCCCCCTTTTTGATGATGACAATCAATTGATAATGGAGTTATCCTCAACTCCCCCCTATCTATATGCCATAGTTGAGATAAGTCAACCTTGAATTCAAGACCTAAGAATTCAAGTGACGTATTGATAAGTTAGATCAGTTAAACTTATCAATACCATCATGATGCCCATCATGATGTATCTCTTCAAGAATGATTGTGTTTGTAACTATTCATCATGTAATCAAATAAAGCTGCGAAGGACTATTACATGATGCACACATTTGAGATTTTCTAGCAAGTTTGCATTTGCTTCACAAGATAGAATATCAACTCAAGACATAATGCAAACTATAGCATCTGTTCATATATATCTCTTGGTGATGCAAGGATGGCATAACTATATGATTATTGCAGTGTTTATCAATTCATATGTTTCTCCCCCTTTGTCATCAACAAAAAGCATGATAGCATTTTTCAACAAGTAGGAGGAAAGTCATTTTTCAGCAAGTTTTCATAAGAGTGTACAGGAAACTCTCATTTTTAGCATTCAGACCAAAAAATGAACTTCTTACATGCATTCGGTTATGAGTAAGCTACTGATTTTTAAAAACATTTGTCACATAATTTTGAACATGTTATTTGATCAAGTGATGCCAAGGTTTAGATAGCACATGCAAGCTAGCAGTTTTTTGCTTCTTTTGCAGTGTTAGCTTTTGATATTGTAACGCAACTATTTCAAGTATTTATTAATTGTAGTATTCCATCATATGGCATGATATTGACGTGTATCGCTGTGAAGCAAGATCATTTCGTGATGTACATATTTCGAATATTTTAGCAAGTGTAGCATTGCATCATATGGTAAGATATCAGCTAGTACGATGCAAATTTTTGTTTGATATCTTGATACAAGGCATGATAGCAATCATATTAACATTAGTAATAGCAATCATATCAATGTCATACTGCTGACTTATCAACTACATTGGTATGTCGATTCATATTTTTCAAGGCATAAGGTTTTTAAACCATTTTAGTTTCAGTGCAAAATCTGAGATAAACAACAAGGGATGTTTGTAAATATGCTTACAAAAACAAAGATAACCATCTCAGGGTAACATATGGAGTGTACAGCATATCAGGTAACCATATCAAAAACAAAGTTCTTCATGATGAATAACATAAGAAGTTTACAACATGTCATATCAAAAAATAACGGATGTTCATACAAGCTCATTCATGAGGTGGAAGGTTGAAGTGCCTAAATAAAGAGTCAAATTGTCGATGGATTTGCTGCAGCTCGGTTAGGATTTGATCTTGTCGAAGTTCAAGCCGTTCTTGTCTTTGTTCAAATCGGTCCATCCGAATCCCGATATCTTCGATAGATGATGTGTGAGTTTGCTCAACCGGATGTGTTTCCTCAAAGGGACAGATCGGAGGAGATTGGGTACTCCTAAAGACTGGTGTTTCCGGCTCGGGTTCAGGTTCAGGTTCAGGTTGAGGGGGATCAGTTCTTCTAGGCATTCTAACCCTGTTACCGTTTCTATAGTGACATCTTAGTCGGTGAAGTAGATTTTTGTTTATTATGCTGAATCTATCTACTTTCATTATTTCTTCTTTGTATTTGAATGTCGTAAGCTTTCATTATTCTAGTAATTATACCACCATATGGGAGCATCATATCTTTCTTAGATAATTCTAACATGTTTTGTTGGATAAGATAGCCAAGACAAATGTCACGTCCTTTCATGATTAAGTACATAATTCCTAATTCTAATTGACTCACTTCATCATGATGGTATTGTTTAGGAAGAATTATACTAGTCATGATATGATCGCACTCTAAAAAGGAGTGCAACACGAGGACTTCCCAGGGGGTCACCCATCCTAGTACTACTCTCGCCCAAGCACGCTTAACTTCGGAGTTCTGATGGGATCCGGTGCTTTAGTGCTGATATGATCGCACTCAGTACACATTTCCTATGCAATCAAACACATTTCCTATGCAATCTCTTCTGGAACTAGTACTAATATGTGGTACGATCCTTGGGTGAATGGGAAGAGTATATTTCAATTATATGGTGACAGAATACGAAAAGATCTCGGGGCTCCCAAAGATTAGAAGGTTTCTGAGTTCATTGCTAACGGTACCTGGTGTCTCCCTAATCCTATTTCTCCAAATGTTATCACTTTGGCCGACTATTATAGTTATTCAATCACGAACAACTCTTCAGATAAACTTATTTGGCCTCATGACAATGGCAAATTTAGTGCCACATCTGCATGGAATCAAATTAGGCAAAGAAATAACAAGTGGGTCCCAAGCAGTTGGACATGGGATCGACCGGGATCACAAAGACATTCCTTATGTACATGGCAGGCCTTTCTCAATAAACTACCTACAATAGACAATATGAAAAGAAGAGGTATCTATCATGTTAACCGATGCTCCCTTTGTATGCAACAAGAAGAAATTGTTGAGCACCTTTATTTTGCTTGTGATTATACAAAATGGATATGGAAGGAGATTCTCCAGCGATTTGAACTCAATAGACTGCCGCAACCAAACTTGCACCAAGAACTAGGCGAACTCATGTAATGTTTCTCAAGAAAAGGGCCTCTCACACAACTGGCAAAGGTTACTTTCAGATGCGCTATTTGGTGGATGTGGAAGGAGAGATGTAACAGAATCTTTAAATGTCAACACACAAACAATGCTCAGCTATTGAAAGAGATTATTAGAGAATCGAGATCCTGTATGGAGCAAGATCTCAAAACGGAGCACTTTACCCAAAGAGAAAAATATATTTTTATCAATTTTAATTTTGCTATTAGCTAAAGATCTTGGGAATGATGCCAAATTTTGATATATCTGGATAAACATTTTCTATTTTGATTATAATTAGGAGTTATAGTCTACAATATGTGTAGTCATAACTATCGCATTCGCACTCTTTGAGTTACATGGCTTTGTCTATGACTTGTATAGATAAAGCTATTTGTAGAAACTTTACACATAATCAATTTACTTTTACTTACCAAAAAAAAAAATTATACTAGTCATGATATGATGAAGTATCTTAGTGTTAAAAGGCAGTAGATGTTCACAACTTTTAGGAACAAATTCTATGTTAGGATTGGCAAAGATTGTTCCTAAGGCTTCAACATAGGATGTTTCAATAGTTTCTTCATTCCATGATCCTCTAAAGTAAAGTCCTATGCTTTTCATGGGAATGCCTATCATATCACAAATGAATCTATCAGTGATTGAGATGTGTTGTCCTAAGAGATAGGTTGACATCCTTTCTTCATCATCTATTTGCATGTTATTGTAAAACAATCTAACTAGCCTAGGATAGATGGGTTCGTTGATCTGCAAAATTGGAAGTAGATTTAGGTTTGCAAACCATTGGATAGTCTCTATGTCTCTAAATTCATTCAGATCTACGTATTTTCCCTTATTGATGCTTCTTAGTTCGAAGGAGAGAAATTTTTCAGCATGGTTTTTGGAATAAAAAAGGGTAAGATCAAACTCTACTACAAATCTCATCTTTCCCTTATCCCTTGAGGATCTTCTAGAACCCATAACTACTGTTGTTTAAAGAGATAAAGATGAACAAGAGTGAATGAAGAACAAAACAGAATTTCAGAGGTTCTTAGAGAATACCTTAGTGAAATCTTCAAAATAGGGAGCCATTCTTGATGTTTTGCTTCGAAATGGGAGGTATTTGGAAGGCTAAACGGGGTGAAATGAGGATGGAGGAGGCTTGGAGGAGTAGAGAATGAAAGAGAAGTGAGTTGGGGTCGGTTTCACCGCCGGCCCTAGTGTGGGTTAAAAAGGCAGAGTTGTGGGCGGTTGCACCTCTGGCTGGAGCGGTGCAACCGCTGGCAACTCGTGAAGGCTGGAGGTGCCACCGCTGGCTGGAGAGGTGCCACCGCCGGCTGGAGAGGTGCCACCGCTTGTAGGCAGTGAACACCTTATTGTGATTTGATCAGGGAGGTTTTGTCTTCGAGGAGAGTTTTCAATCAGAGCAATTAACGTTGCTTACATGATTACGTGTGTGTTTTTATTTCAAGGCAAAAACGCTTGTACGATCAAGATAGAACTTTTAACGTGCATACTCCTAATGTCGTACATGTGTTCGTGATTTTGAAAAGTCACATTAGGCTGTATCCAAATTGCTTTTGTGATTTCATAATTACCACTCGTTGTTGTATCCAAATTGCGTTTGGGTCATGACCGTCAAGAATCAAGGAGCAGAACATTAATTCTTGCTCCAGCTTAAGGTTTTAATGTTTTTATAGAAAGGGATGATTTTTAGGTACCCATTTGCTTTTGGGTGCCTCACTAATAGATCTAAATTTTCTATCATGTTGCATAGAATTTGTCATGGTTCCTTTAGGAACCCAAATCAATTTGTTTGGACTAAATTTCCTGAATGGACAATAATGCGTCCTGTGTCCAAACTTGCAACAAAAGTTGCATTTGCTTTGATGTCTAACATGTAAGATGGGGCCTTTTATTTTTAAGGTAGTTGGATTTTGGTGAGGACTCCTCACAAATCCAATCCCACTTTTTTTTTGGAACATGACCCTTGTTTGTAAGGATCATGTTTAATGACTTGCTACCAACCTCGAATTTCTTCAAGGTGTCCTTAAGTAGCAAGTTTTCTTTTTGAACAGCTTCTAGATCATGACATTTGACACATGAATTTAAACTATCATGATATTCAATTTTTAACTTATTAAAATCACAAGTAAGACTATTATGTTCCTTTTTTAGCAATTTGTATTTTCTATTGATAATCTTGCATTCATCAAATAAGTCATGGAAGGCATTTAATAATTCATCGAAAGATAAATCAGCATCTAATAAATTCGTTACCTCCTCTCCGATGGCCATAAGGCGTAATGAGCAACTTGCTCGGTGTTGGACTCCTCTTCTTCAGATGCGCTCGAGTCATCCCATGTTGCTTGAAGAGCCTTCTTCTTTGATGTTCTTCTTTTGACTTGGGGACAATCACTCTTGTAGTGTCCCAGCTTTTTACATTCATAGCAGATCACTTGGTCCTTCTTGGGTTCAAGCTTATTTTTCGTATCATTCTTAAACTTGTTTTTCTTGAAGAATTTTTTAAATTATCTTGTTAAAAGTGCCAAGTCATCATTACAGTCCTCATCACTTAAGTTTTCTCTCAAGTGGCATTCAGAAGTTTTAAGTGTCATATCCTTCCTGTTCTTTGGAAGGATGTCTTCTTGCTCTTCATGAGCTTTGCAAGTCATCTCATAGGTCATTAATGACCCGATTAGTTCTTCAAGAGGGAAGTTGCGCAGATCTTTTGCCTCTTGAATAGCAGTGACTTTAGGATCCCAACTTTTAGGAAGGGATCTTAGTATCTTATTTACTGAGTTCAAAATCCAAAAAAAACTTTTTCCCAGTCCTTTTAGACTGTTGACGACATCCGTGAAACGGGTAAACATGTCGCCAATGGTTTCACTCGGTTTCATCCGAAAAGTTCAAAAGAATGCAACAACAAATTGATTTTTGACTCTTTCACTCTACTTGTGCCCTCGTGGGTCACTTCAAGTGTGTGCCAAATATCAAATGCAGTTTCAAATTTGAAACACGATTAAACTCGTTTTTTATCAAGTCACAAAAATAAGGCATTCATAGCCTTTGCATTAAGAGCGAAAAGCCTTCTTTTCCAATTCATTCCAATCGATCATTGGAAGAGAAGACTTTGAAAATCCATTTTCAACAAGGTTCCACAGTTCAAAATCCATAGAGATAAGAAAGATCCTCATTCGGGTCTTCCAGTAGGTGTAGTCCATTCCACTGAACATGGGTGGACGTGTAATAGAATGCCCCTCTTGGTTTCCGGCGTACGCCATCTCTCTTGGGTTTTAATCCGTTAGAGAGTTAACCTGGCTCTGATACCAATTGTTAGGATCGAGAGCACTAAGAGGGGAGGGGGGGTGAATTAGTGCAGCGGAAAACTTTCTGCGATTAAAACCGAAAGCTGCGTTTGAATGATAAGGACAACTAAGCAAGGTTTCAGTCAATCTATGCAGGCAGTTTGCAGCAATGATGAAAACCAGAATATCGGCGCAAACTGAAATCCGATGTTCAGATGCGAAGAAACAGATTTACGATAAGTGTCGATTTCGTAAATCACTTGTTTAGACAGAAGTATAAAGACAGTGTGCTGCTATTGTACAGCTCAAAAAAAGTAATCTGCAAAAAAAAACAGATTTACGCCTAAACGAGATTTATGTCTAAACGCAAATTTACGTCTAAACACAGATTTACGCCTAAACTTTGAAACTCGTTTGTAAAATCGTAGAAGGCAGTATGCAGTTGAAATCAAGATGTAAACGTAAACTGAAATCTGATGATTGTACGAGGAAAGCCGATTTACGCCTAAATGCAATTTTACGCCTAAACGCAGTTTTTATTTCAAAAACGCAGTTTTACGCCTAAACGCAGTTTTACATCTAAACGCAGTTTTCGGTATGGTTTCTGGACTTCAGTTAAATCATGCGAAAAAAGTAAAGTATATATGAGCCCTTACGTTGAGGATAATGTCTTTATTGCACAAACTTTGGGGTTAGTGAGGGAAGCTTGCCAGTTCCTTATTTGGGTCTCCCGCTCATATCCACAGGCATTCACAAAACCCACTGTCAGCCTATCTTGCAAAAAATAAAGAATAGAATTTCTTCTTGGAAAAATAGGTTTCTATCAAAAGCAGGACGACTCGAACTCATCCGTTCGGTATTGCACTCCTACTTTATATATTGGTGTAATGCATTTCTTCTGCCTGCTGGACTTCTCCAAGATATTGAACGGTTATTAATGAACTTCTTCTAGAATGGCACAAATGATAAGGCAATGCATATGGTAAATTGGGATAGCATTTGCAAACCGAAAGATGAAGGGGGGCTAAACTTGAGAAATACTAGAGATTGGAATCAAGCATGTCTGGTGCAGCAATTGTGGGATCTTTTGCAAAACAAATGTTCCTTATGGTCACATTGGGTTTCTGCTAGGTATCTTTCAAAAGAATCAATCTGGGAAATTTCAACAAGAACATACCACTCTGCAGCTTGGAAAGGAATTTTAAAGGCAAGGAATTGGCTAATCAAACACATTTCGTATGCAATCTCTTCTGGAACTAGTACTAATATGTGGTACGATCCTTGGGTGAATGGGAAGAGTATATTTCAATTATATGGTGACAGAATACGAAAAGATCTTAGGGCTCCCAAAGGTTGGAAGGTTTTTGAGTTCATTGCTAACGGTACCTGGTATCTCCCGAAATGTTATCACTTTGGCCGACTATTATAGCTATTCCAATCACGAACAACTCTTCAGACATACTTATTTGGCCTCATGACAATGGCAAATTTAGTGCCACATCCGCATGGAATCAAATTAGGCAAAGAAATAACAAGTGGGTCCCAAGCAGTTGGACATGGGATCGACCGGGATCACAAAGACATTCCTTATGTACATGGCAGGCCCTTCTCAATAAACTACCTACAATAGACAATATGAAAAGAAGAGGTATCTATCATGTTAACCGATGCTCCCTTTGTATGCAACAAGAAGAAACTATTGACCACCTTTATTTTGCTTGTGATTATACAAAATGGATATGGAAGGAGATTCTCCAGCGATTTGAACTCAATAAACTGCCGCAACCAAACTTGCACCAAGAACTAGGCGACCTCATGCAATGTTTCTCAAGAAAAGGGCCTCTCACACAACTGGCAAAGGTTACTTTCAGATGCGCTATTTGGTGGATGTGGAAGGAGAGATGTAACAAAATCTTTGAATGTCAACACACAAACAATGCTCAACTATTGAAAGAGATTATTAGAGACTCAAGATCCTGTATGGAGCAAGATCTCAAAACGGAGCACTTTACCCAAAGAGAAAAATATATTTTTATCAATTTTAATTTTGCTATTAGCTAAAGTTCTTGAGAATGATGCCAAACATTTTCTTTTAGCTAAAGATCTTAGGAGTTATAGTCTACAGCATGTGTAGTCATAACTATCGCATTCGCACTCTATGAGTTACATGGCTTTGTCAATGACTTGTATAGATAAAGCTATTTGTAGAAACTTTACACATAATCAATTTACTTTTACTTACCAAAAAAAAAAAAAAAGCGTCTAAACGCTATTTTACGTCTAAACGCAGTTTTACGTCTAAACGCAGTTTTGCGTCTAAACGCTGTTTTACGTCTAAAGGTAGTTTTACGTCAAAACGTAATTTTACGTCTAAACATAGTTTTGAACTTTGAAAAGCGTTTTATGAATACGCAAAAGGCAATTTGCAGTTATAAATGGAATCAAAACGTAAGCGTAAACTGCAGCGTAAAGATCGTACGAAGACACCGATTTACGTCTGAATGCAGATTCGGAAAGATAAGAGTTTAGAGACTCGTTCGTAAAAGCGCAGAGGGCAGTAGCTATGTAGGAGGTTTGCAGTAATGATAAAGTGCTCAAGTAAAAGCAAACCAGAGATTTAGAGTGGTTCGGTCAGTCTTGACCTACTCCACTTTTGGCTTCCTCCTCCGACGAGGTCACCGACGTCAACTAGCTGCCTTCCTTCAATGAGCGAAGGCTAACTGCCCTTTTACAGTTCCTCTCCTTTTGACGGGCTCAGGAGACAACCCTTACAGATCCTTTCTCTCCTCTCTTTAAAACTCAAGACTTGAAGAACAGAAAGAGGAGAACTTTAGGACTTTACACAAATTTGAGCTCTTAGAATCACTGAAAAGATCAAGAATTCGGTGTGGATCTGTATCATTTCAGTGCTGAATGGATGGGGTATTTATAGGCCCCAACCCAGTTCAAATTTGGAGCTCAAAACGATCAAATCGATCAAATCCCGGAATTCCGAGATCAGGCGGTTGCACCTCTTGACTAGAGAGGTTGCACCGCCTGGCAGAGCTCGGAGACTGAGCCCAGGCAGTTGCACCTCTCTGTAAGGGGCGATTGCACCGCCTGAGTCTGGCTCGAAGACTGAGCCCCAAGCGGTTCCACCTCTTGACTGAGGCGGTTGCACCTCTCTGCCTGCGCTCGAAGACCGAGCTCAGGCAGTGCTACCTCTATGTCAGGGAGGTTGCACCGCCCAGTCTAGCTCGAAGACTGAGCTCTGGGCGGTTGCACCTCCTGGCTGGGGTGGTTGCACCGCCCAGTCTCGCTGGGAGACACAGCCCTGGCGGTTGCACCTCCTGGCCTAGGCGGTTGCACCGCCTGGTGCAATCAGGGTCCGAATGGTTAGCTCCATTCGGCCCAATTTCAATCTTTTCAGGGGCCCAATTGCCCCAAGATTAAGCTAATGGGATCACCTCCCATTTTCAACTTAATCAACGTGCTAACTACGATTAAATCTAAGATAACTTCTGCAGCTTTGCTTCGATGCGTCAATTGCTTCTTCCGGCAAGTTTCCGGCGAACTTCCGTCGATCATCCGATGAACCCTCGGTGATTCTTCTGCGGACATCCGGCAAACTCCTGGACTTTGCGACGATCCACTTGGCGAGTTCCGACGAGCTTCACTTGGCAAGCTTCTGGACTTCTCGGATCTGTTCTCGCTGAACCTCCGACGACCGTCCGAACTTCCGTCGAACTCTCGAACTCCCACCGTGATCATGATCGTGACTCCGGCGCAACTCCTGCTGCTTGTCTAACTTTCATCGTAGTTAATCCTGCACACTTATCTCAACACATGGATTAGATAACAAATGACAATTGACTTCATCATCAAAATCCGAGATTCAACAATCTCCCCCTTTTTGATGATGACAATCAATTGATAATGGAGTTATCCTTAACTCCCCCTATCTATATGCCATAGTTGAGATAAGTCAACCTTGAATTCAAGACCTAAGAATTCAAGTGACGATGATGATAAGTTAGATCAGTTAAACTTATCAATACTCCCATCAGGATGCCCATCATGATGTATCTCTTCAAGAATGATTGTGTTTGTAACTATTCATCATGTAATCAAATAAAGCTGCGAAGGACTATTACATGATGCACACATTTGAGATTTTCTAGCAAGTTTGCATTTGCTTCACAAGATAGAATATCAACTCAAGACATAATGCAAACTATAGCATCTGTTCATATATCTCTTGGTGATGCAAGGATGGCATAACTATATGATTATTGCAGTGTTTATCAATTCATATGTTTCTCCCCCTTTGTTATCAACAAAAAAAAGCATGATAGCATTTTTTCAACAAGTAGAAGGAAAGTCATTTTTCAGCAAGTTTTCATAAGAGTGTACAGGAAACTCTCATTTTTTAGCATTCAGGCCGAAAAAATGAACTTCTTACATGCATTCGGTTTATGAGTAAGCTACTGATTTTTAAAAAACATTTGTCATATAATTTTGAACATGTTATTTGATCAAGTGATGCCAAGGTTTAGATAGCACATGCAAGCTAGCAGTTTTTGCTTCTTTTTTGCAGTGTTAGCTTTTGATATTGTAACGCAACTATTTCAAGTGTTTATTTTTTTGGTAAGTAAAAGTAAATTGATTATGTGTAAAGTTTCTACAAATAGCTTTATCTATACAAGTCATAGACAAAGCCATGTAACTCATAGAGTCTTAATGCGATAGTTATGACTACACATGTTGTAGACTATAACTCCTAATTATAATCAAAATAGAAAATGTTTATCCAGATATATCAAAAAATTGGCATCATTCCCAAGATCTTTAGCTAATAGCAAAATTAAAATTGATAAAAATATATTTTTTCTCTTTGGGTAAAGTGCTCCGTTTTGAGATCTTGCTCCATACAGGATCTTGAGTCTCTAATAATCTCTTTCAATAGCTGAGCATTGTTTGTGTGTTAACATTTAAAGATTCTGTTACATCTCTCCTTCCACATCCACCAAATAGCGCATCTGAAAGTAACCTTTGCCAGTTGTGTGAGAGGACCTTTTCTTGAGAAACATTGCGTGAGTTAAGCCTAGTTCTTGGTGCAAGTTTGGTTCGGCAGTCTATTGAGTTCAAATCGCTGGAGAATCTCCTTCCATATCCATTTTGTATAATCACAAGCAAAATAAAGGTGGTCAACAGTTTCTTCTTGTTGCATACAAAGGGAGCATCGGTTAACATGATAGATACCTCTTCTTTTCATATTGTCTATTGTAGGTAGTTTATTGAGAAGGGCCTGCCATGTACATAAGGAATGTCTTTGTGATCCCGGTCGATCCCATGTCCAACTGCTTGGGACCCACTTGTTATTTCTTTTGCCTAATTTGATTCCATGCAGATGTGGCACTAAATTTGCCATTGTCATGAGGCCAAATAAGTTTATCTGAAGAGTTGTTCGTGATTGGAATAGCTATAATAGTCGGCCAAAGTGATAACATTTAGGGAAATAGGATTAGGGAGACACCAGGTACCGTTAGCAATGAACTCAGAAACCTTCCAATCTTTGGGAGCCCCCGATCTTTTCAGTATTCTGTCACCATATAATTGAAATATACTCTTCCCATTCACCCAAGGATCGTACCACATATTAGTACTAGTTCCAGAAGAGATTGCATACTGAAATGTGTTTGATTAGCCAATTCCTTGCCTTTAAAAATCCTTTCCAAGCTGCAGAGTGGTATGTTCTTGTTGAAATTTCCCAGATTGATTCTTTTGAAAGATACCTAGCAGAAACCCAAAGTGACCATAAGGAACATTTGTTTTGCAAAAGATCCCACAATTGCTGCACCAGACATGCTTGATTCCAATCTCTAGTATTTCTCAAGTTTAGACCCCTTCATCTTTCGGTTTACAAATGCTATCCCAATTTACCATATGCATTGCCTTATCATTTGTGCCATTCCAGAAGAAGTTCATTAATAACCGTTCAATATCTTGGAGAAGTCCAGCAGGTAGAAGAAATGCATTACACCAATATATAGAGTAGGAGTGCAATACCGAACGGATGAGTTCGAGTCGTCCTGCTTTTGATAGAAACCTATTTTTCCAAGAAGAAATTCTTTATTTTTTTTTTTGTAAGATAGGCTGACAGTGGGTTTTGTGAATGCCTGTGGATATGAGCGGGAGACCCAAATAAGGAACTGGTAAGCTTCCCTCACTAACCCCCAAAGTTTGTGCAATAAAGACATTATCCTCAACGTAAGGGCTCATATATACTTTACTTTTCGCATGATTTAACTGATGTCCAGAAACCATACCAAAGTCATTCATAATAGTAGCCAGGTTCTTTACTGAAGTTGGTTCATTTTGGAGAAAGATAAGTAAGTCATCTGCAAATGTTATATGTGATATATGAACAGAACCAGCAATGGGTACCTTAATGCTGCCATTTAAGACTACGTGTTCCAACATACAGCTAAGTCCTTCCATCGCAATAGTAAAAAGATACGGAGAGAGTGGATCACCTTGTCGGATGCCATTCGTGCTCCCAAAAAAACCAATTGGTGAGCCATTAAAGAGTATCGAAAACTTTGGAGTTTCCAAGCAAGATTGAATCCAATTAACCCATTGCTGTGGGAAGTTCATATCGAGGAGCATCTTATAGATAAACTTCCTATTAACTGAATTGAAGGCTTTCCGTAAATCAGCTTTAAAACATATTTTTGTCCCTCTTGCTTTTGAATGCAAATCTTTGACCAAGTCATTAGCAAGCAAAATGTTATGATGTATACTTCTCCCTTTGATGAAAGCAGCTTGATTTGGGCTAATGATCTTGTGTATTACCTTTTGCATTCTATTTGCCAATACTTTGGAGATGATCTTGTAAATAAAGTTGCATAATGATATGGGTCGATAGTTCTCTAGTGAATCAGCCCCTGCATTCTTGAATTAAGGAAATAAAAGTGCAATTCATCTCTCTAAGAATATGACCTGAAGAGAAAAAATGTTGGCAAGCCTTGATCACATCATTTCCAATAATAGACCAAGCAGTTTGGTAAAATTCAGCTGGAAATCCATCTGGACCTGGGCTTTTGTGCTTTGGTGACTTAAAGACAACACATACAATTTAAATCATCTGTAATTGGGGCATTGAGGATTGAAATAGCTTCTGAATCAAGTTTTCTAGTCGGCTCCACATGAATGTTATTAGGATTCCCAGCTTGATTGAGTAAGGAATAAAAAAAAATTGCTCTGTGTGTGCTTTAACCTCATCCAACTTCTCAATAAGATTATCATCTTTGTCTCTGCATTTGCTGATACGGTTAATAGCCCTTCGAGTAGCAATTGAAGCATAGAAAAATTTTGTATTGGAATCCCTAGCGTAAGCCAATGTTGTCGAGACTTCTGCTTTGCAAAACTTTCCTCCTGTTTTAAGGCTTGCATGAAGTTATTTCTGGCTTCTGCCTCTTTTGTAGATAATATTTTCATCATTTGGCTGAAGTTGCAGCTCATGTTGCATAGACATTAGTTCCTTTCTGCAAAGTTGAACTCTGGTGTTAATATTGCCAAAGGTATTTGTATTCCACTCCTTTAGTGCTGCTTTACAGGCTTTGAGCTTTTGACATAAGATGTAAGGGGGTATCCATGCACATTAACATTCCAAGCAGATCTGATAACATCAAGAAATTGAGGATGAGTACTCCACATGTTAAAGAATCTAAATGGTTTCTTGCCTCTTGGTGTCGCTTTTTTTTGCGTGTATATACATTAAAGAATGGTCAGAAAACAAAGCAGCACCATACTCAAGAAGTGAATCTGGGTAAACTGTTAACCATTCATGATTAATCAAACACCTATCAAGTCGAGCCATTATTTTTCTGTTAGCAGCACCTTGATTACTCCAGGAGAGCCAATTACCCACAGATTTCATATCAAACAATGCTGCAGTGTCAATGTAATCATTGAACTTTTGAAGCTGGCTTTTTGAAAGTTGTCTACCACCCTGTTTTTCATTTGTGTACCGAACAGTATTAAAGTCTCCAAGAACAATCCAAGATACATTGAGACAGCCATTTACAATATTAGTCAGGTCAGACCAAAGAGTATTTCTTTCTTGCATACTGTTTGAAGCATATATACCAGTGAAATTGAATTGACAGCCATTCTTTTTATCCTCTACCTTAAGATGAATGAATTTATCAGTAGCAGAAATAAACCAAGCATTAATAGAGTTAGGATGCCATAAGACCCATATTCTACCAAAAGTGTCATTTGAGTCATTGGTACACAGTTCTGCGTCCGGCCATATTAAATTCTTTTGAGATTGAACAGCGATTGTTTAATTTTTGTTTCCACTAGAATAACAATATCACATGCGCAGACTTGATTATTCTATTGAGCTCCCCGACATTTCTCCGGCTTATTAAGTCCATGAACATTCCAGCATGTTATCTTCATTAGTAAAAGATAGTAAGGTATTCATCCTACGACTTTGGATGGACTGTACCATCCTTTTTCTTATCTTTTCGGTTTTGTATTTTCCTCCCTTTACAATATCCTTACCTTTTATGGCTTTATTCCTATATTTATCCACTTCATCTACAGCTTGCAGATTTTTAAACTTTAAAATACCTTGAATCATGTGGTCTTGATTGGCAGGGTTTGTTGAAGCTCGATAAGATTGTTGCATCACAATATCCTGGATAGTACTTGTTGGAGCAGTCTGGCTATAGAGGTTTGTTGGAGCATGAGTTTGTTGAGACAGAATATCCTTGTTGGCAATGTTTGTTGTGGCCTGAGTTTGTTGAGGAATAATATCCTTGCTAGCGAGATTTGCTTGGACCTGAGTTCGTTGAGCTAGTGTGGATGGATCCGATGATATTGGAAGAGATGAAGTTCCTGACTTATGTTTCTCCTGTCCACTAGTACCATGGGAAACCTCTGTTGTGGAAGGCTCTGACATTATAGGTACAGATAAAGTTTTGGAATTGTCCTTCTGTCCGCGGTGCTTTCCTTGCGAGTCGGAATGCTCAATAGTTTTTGCCACCATCGGTGCTGCTGCCATTAGAGAAGAATCACTTTGTTGCTGAGGCGCTTGACGTGGTCGATAGACCTTTGTGGTTGGATTTGGGGTTTGCTGACAAGCTCCATTTGGATGACCAAAAGATAAGCAACGCTGACATCGTTGTGGCCTCCAGGAATATGAGACATGTACCTTCCGAGTATTCCCGTCAAGATCACGATAGAAAACCTCATTAGGAAGATCTTCATCGGCAGAAACCAGCACACATGCTCGTGCAAATGTTAATCTCGTCTGAGCTGCTGTTGCTTTGTCGATGTAGAGTGGCTGTCCCAGAGTGCTGCATAACTTTGCAATAAAACGTCGACTCCAAAGATGTAGAGGTAGTCCTTGAAAGGATACCCATAATGGAATAGACTGTAGGCTATCTAACTCCAAACGGACATCAGGAGACCAACGTCGTAAAATCATAGGATGACCGCGGATAGTCCAGAATCCTTCGAGGATTCGCTGCAAATCTTCTTCAGAGTATAGCTTGCAAACAAAGAATCCGTTCTCCAGCATATGAAGATCAAATGACGATATTCCCCATCGAGTTTTGATAAATGAGGATAGTGGGAAATAAGATGTTTTGAGACCTACCACATAGCCAACAATCGCCATAGACCATGTCTCAATAAGCTCTGCTGAATCAACAGTCTCGTATACAGCAATCTTCTTATCAGCCTGAACTTCTGGAGTAAAGAATTCCAAGCTTAGATCTGGACTTCCAACCGGAGCCTTGAAGAGGCTAGTCCAAGGCCGAGGATCGCTGGAAATGAGAGCAGGCTGTCGCGATCTAGAGCGCGACCTGCTTCGATGCTGGTTGGTCGAAGGAGTTTCTCTCTGGAAAAGATATGTTGGAAGAGCAACTTGGGGGGTAGCGGTAGGGAGCCTTGCCATCGTTTCAACCCTCTCGCCACCATCGCCAGCCCTAGGGGCCATCGCTGCCATGTTTGATCCCTCTGGTCGCCGCTACAGAAACGACGCCATTGGGAAAAGCCACCGCTGCAGTATATTAGATCGCCGCTATGGTACCGTCACCCTAGGGATTTATGGTTGCTGCTACAGTATCGTCGCCCTTGGGGAGAAGCCGACGCTACGGAGATCTGATCGCTGCTACAGTGTCGTCGCCGCCGCTACAGTACTGTCGTCCTTGGGAGATCTGATCACCTCTACAGTGTCGTCGCCCTTCGCTCGTGGGAGAAAGCCGACGCTGCAGGAGTTAGATCGCCTTAGGGAGATATGGTTGTCGCTACAGTACCGTCGCCCTAGATCTGGGCCGCCGCCGCTACAGTAGCGTCGCCCTTGGGAGATCTGATCACCGCTACAGTGCCGTCGCCCTTCGCCCGTGGGAGAAAGCCAACGATGCAGGAGTCAGATCGTCCTAGGGAGATCTGGTCGCCGCTATAGTACCGTCGCCCTAGATCTGGTCGCCGCTACAGTATCGCCGCCGCCGCTACAGTATCGTCGCCCTAGATCTGGTTGCCGCTGATGTATTTCGAGTGTTTATTAATTGTAGTATTCCATCATATGGCATGATATTGACTTGTATCGCTGTGAAGCAATATCATTTCGTGATGTACATATTTCGAATATTTTAGCAAGTGTAGCATTGCATCACATGGTAAGATATCAGCTAGTACGATGCAAATTTTTGTTTGATATCTTGATACAAGGCATGATAGCAATCATATTAACATTAGTAATAGCAACAATATCAATGTCATACTGCTGACTTATCAACTACATTGGTATGTCGATTCATATTTTTCAAGGCATAAGGTTTTTAAACCATTTTAGTTTCAGTGCAAAATCTGAGATAAACAACAAGGGATATTTGTAAATATGCTTACAAAAACAAAGATAACCATCTCAGGGTAACATATGGAGTGTACAACATATCTGGTAACCATATCAAAAACAAAGTTCTTCATGATGAATAACATAAGTTTACAACATGTCATATCAAAAAACAACGCATGTTCTTACAAGCTCATTCATGAGGTGAAAGGTTGAAGTGCCTAAATAAAGTGTCAAATTGTCGATGGATTTGCTGTAGCTCGGTTAGGATTTGATCTTGTCGAAGTTCAAGCCGTTCTTGTCTTTGTTCAAATCGGTCCATCCGAATCTCGATATCTTCGATGGATGATGTGTGAGTTTGCTCAACTGGATGTGTTTCCTCAAAGGGACAGATCGGAGGAGATTGGGTACTCCTAAAGACTGGTGTTTCCGGCTCGGGTTCAGGTTCAGGTTCAGGTTGAGGGGGATCAGTTCTTCTAGGCATTCTAACCCAGTTACCGTTTCTATAGTGACATCTTAGTCGGTGAAGTAGATTTTTGTTTATTATGCTGAATCTATCTACTTTCATTATTTCTTCTTCTGGTGGTATTGGAATGTCGTAAGCTTTCATTATTCTAGTAATTATACCACCATATGGGAGCATCATATCTTTCTTAGATAATTCTAACATGTTTTGTTGGATAAGATAGCCAAGACAAATGTCACGTCCTTTCATGATTAAGTACATAATTCCTAATTCTAATTGACTCACTTCATCATGATGGTATTGTTTAGGAAGAATTATACTAGTCATGATATGATGAAGTATCTTAGTGTTAAAAGGCAGTAGATGTTCACAACTTTTAGGAACAAATTCTATATTAGGATTGGCAAAGATTGTTCCTAAGGCTTCAACATAGGATGTTTCAATAGTTTCTTCATTCCATGATCCTCTAAAGTAAAGTCCTATGCTTTTCATGGGAATGCCTATCATATCACAAATGAATCTATCAGTGATTGAGATGTGTTGTCCTAAGAGATAAGTTGACATCCTTTCTTCATCATCTATTTGCATGTTATTGTAAAACAATCTAACTAGCCTAGGATAGATAGGTTCGTTGATCTGCAAAATTGGAAGTAGATTTAGGTTTGCAAACTATTGGATAGTCTCTACGTCTCTAAGTTCATTCAGATCTACGTATTTTCCCTTATTGATGCTTCTTAGTTCGAAGGAGAGAAATTTTTCAGCATGGTTTTTGGAATAAAAAAGGGTAAGAATAGAATTTCTTCTTGAAAAATAGGTTTCTATCAAAAGCAGGACGACTCGAACTCATCCGTTCGGTATTGCACTCCTACTCTATATATTGGTGTAATGCATTTCTTCTACCTGCTGGACTTCTCCAAGATATTGAACGGTTATTAATGAACTTCTTCTGGAATGGCACAAATGATAAGGCAATGCATATGGTAAATTGGGATAGCATTTGTAAACCGAAAGATAAAGGGGGGCTAAACTTGAGAAATACTAGAGATTGGAATCAAGCATGTCTGGTGCAGCAATTGTGGGATCTTTTGCAAAACAAATGTTCCTTATGGTCACTTTGGGTTTCTGCTAGGTATCTTTCAAAAGAATCATTCTGGGAAATTTCAACAAGAACATACCACTCTGCAGCTTGGAAAGGAATTTTAAAGGCAAGGAATTGGCTAATCAAACACATTTCCTATGCAATCTCTTCTGGAACTAGTACTAATATGTGGTACGATCCTTGGGTGAATGGGAAGAGTATATTTCAATTATATGGTGACAGAATACGAAAAGATCTCGGGGCTCCCAAAGATTGGAAGGTTTCTGAGTTCATTGCTAACGGTACCTGGTGTCTCCCTAATCCTATTTCCCCCGAAATGTTATCACTTTGGCCGACTATTATAGCTATTCCAATCACGAACAACTCTTCAGATAAACTTATTTGGCCTCATGACAATGGCAAATTTAGTGCCACATCTGCATGGAATCAAATTAGGCAAAGAAATAACAAGTGGGTCCCAAGCAGTTGGACATGGGATCGACCGGGATCACAAAGACATTCCTTATGTACATGGCAGGCCCTTCTCAATAAACTACCTACAATAGACAATATGAAAAAAAGAGGTATCTATCATGTTAACCGATGCTCCCTTTGTATGCAACAAGAAGAAACTGTTGACCACCTTTATTTTGCTTGTGATTATACAAAATGGATATGGAAGGAGATTCTCCAGCGATTTGAACTCAATAGACTGCCGCAACCAAACTTGCACCAAGAACTAGGCGAACTCATGCAATGTTTCTCAAGAAAAGGTCCTCTCACACAACTGGCAAAGGTTACTTTCAGATGCGCTATTTGGTGGATGTGGAAGGAGAGATGTAACAGAATCTTTAAATGTCAACACACAAACAATGCTCAGCTATTGAAAGAGATTATTAGAGACTCAAGATCCTGTATGGAGCAAGATCTCAAAACGGAGCACTTTACCCAAAGAGAAAAATATATTTTTATCAATTTTAATTTTGCTATTAGCTAAAGATCTTGGGAATGATGTCAAATTTTGATATATCTGGATAAACATTTTCTATTTTGATTATAATTAGGAGTTATAGTCTACAACATGTGTAGTCATAACTATCGCATTCGCACTCTATGAGTTACATGGCTTTGTCTATGACTTGTATAGATAAAGCTATTTGTAGAAACTTTACACATAATCAATTTACTTTTACTTACCAAAAAAAAAGGGTAAGATCAAACTCTTCTACTAATCTCCTCTTTCCCTTATCCCTTGAGGATCTTCTAGAACCCATAACTACTGCTGTTTAAAGAGATAAAGATGAACAAGAGTGAATGAAGAACAAAACAGAATTTCAGAGGTTCTTAGAGAATACCTTAGTGAAATCTTCAAAATAGGGAGCGATTCTTGATGTTTTGCTTCGAAATGGGAGGTATTTGGAAGGCTAAACGGGGTGAAATGAGGATGGAGGAGGCTTGGAGGAGTAGAGAATGAAAGAGAAGTGAGTTGGGGTCGGTTTCACCGCCCCCCTAGTGTGAGTCAAAAAGGTAGAGTTGGGGCGGTTGCACCTCTGGCTGGAGCGGTGCAACCGCTGGCAACTTCGTGAAAACTGGAGGTGCCACCGCTGGCTGGAGAGGTGCCACCGCCCGGCTGGAGAGGTGCCACCGCTTGTAGGCAGTGAACACCTTATAGTGATTTGATCAGGGGAGGTTTTGTCTTGAGGAGAGTTTTCATTCAGAGCAATTAACGTTGCTTACATGATTACGTTTTTTTATTTCAAGGCAAAAAACGGCTTATGCGATCAAGATAGAACTTTTAACGTGCATACTCTAATGTCGTACATGTGTTCGTGATTTTGAAAAAGTCACATTAGGTTGTATCCAAATTGCTTTTGTGATTTCATAATTACCACTTTCGTTGTTGTATCCAAATTGAGTTTGGGTCATGACTGTCGAGAATCAAGGAGCAGAACATTAATTCTTGCTCCAGCTTAAGGTTTTAATGTTTTTATAGAAAGGGATGATTTTTAGGTACCCATTTGCTTTTGGATGCCTCACTAATAGATCTAAATTTTCTATCATATTGCATAGAATTTGTCATGGTTCCTTTAGGAACCCAAATCAATTGTTTGGACTAAATTTCCTGAATGTACAATAATGCGTCCTGTGTCCAAACTTGCAACAAAAAAGTTGCATTTGCTTTGATGTCTAACATGTAAGATGGGGCCTTTTACGAAGGTAGTTGGATTTTGGTGAGGACTCCTCACAAATCCAATCCCACTTCTTTGGGAACATGACCCTTGTTTGTAAGGATCATGTTTAATGACTTGCTACCAACCTCAATTTCTTCAAGGTGTCCTTAAGTAGGAAGTTTTCTTTTTGAACAGCTTCTAGATCATGACATTTGACACATGAATTTAAACTATCATGACATTCAATTTTTAACTTATTAAAATCACAAGTAAGACTATCATGTTCCTTTTTTTTAGCAATTTGTATTTTCTATTGATAATCTTGCATTCATCAAATAAGTCATGGAAGGCATTTAATAATTCATCGAAAGATAAATCAGCATCTAATAAATTCGTTACCTCCTCTCCGATGGCCATTAAAAGCGTAATGAGCAACTTGCTTTCGGTGTTGGACTCCTCTTCTTCAGATCTTTTCGAGTCATCCCATGTTGCATGAAGAGCCTTCTTCTTTGATGTTCTTCTTTTGACTTGGGGACAATCACTCTTGTAGTGTCCCGACTTTTTTACATTCATAGCAGATCACTTGGTCCATCTTGGGTTCAAGCTTATTTTTCGTATCATTCTTAAACTTGTTTTTTCTTGAAGAATTTTTTAAATTTTCTTGTTAAAAGTGCCAAGTTATCATCACAGTCCTCATCACTTGAGTTTTCTCTCAAGTGGCATTCAGAAGTTTTTAAGTGCCATATCCTTCCTGTTCTTTGGAAGGATGTCTTCTTGCTCTTCATGAGCTTTGCAAGTCATCTCATAGGTAATTAATGACCCGATTAGTTCTTCAAGAGGGAAGTTTATGAGATCTTTTGCCTCTTGAATAGCAGTGACTTTAGGATCCCAACTTTTAGGAAGGGATCTTAGTATCTTATTCTGAGTTCAAAATCCGAAAAACTTTTTCCGAGTCCTTTTAGACTGTTGACGACATCCGTGAAACGGGTAAACATGTAGCCGATGGTTTCACTTTCGGTTTCATCCGGAAAAAGTTCAAAAGAATGCAACAACAAATTGATTTTTGACTCTTTCACTCTACTTGTGCCCTCGTGGGTCACTTCAAGTGTGTGCCAAATATCAAATGCAGTTTCATAGTTGAAACACGATTAAACTCGTTTTTTATCAAGTCGCAAAAAATAAGGCATTCATAGCCTTTGCATTAAGAGCGAAAAGCCTTCTTTTCCAATTCATTCCAATCGATCATTGGAAGAAAGACTTTGAAAATCCGTTTTCAACAAGGTTCCACAGTTCAAAATCCATAGAGATAAGAAAGATCCTCATTCGGTCTTCCAGTAGGTGTAGTCCATTCCACTGAACATGGGTGGGCGTGTAATAGAATGCCCCTCTTGGTTTCCGCATACGCATCTCTTTGGGTTTAATCCGTTAGAGAGTTAACCTGGCTCTGATACCAATTGTTAGGATCGAGAGCACTAAGAGAGGGGGGGAATGAATGCAGCGGAAAACTTTCTCGATTAAAATCGAATGCTGCGTTTGAATGATAAGGACAACTAAGCAAGGTTTCAGTCAATCTATGCAGGCAGTTTGCAGCAATGATGAAAACCAGAATATCGGCAAACTGAAATCCGATGTTAAATGCGAAAAAACAGATTTACGTCTAAGTGTCGATTCGTAAATCACTTGTTTAGACAGAAGTATAAAGACAGTGTGCTGCTATTGTACAGCTCAAAAAGTAATCTGCAAAAAGCAAATTTACGTCTAAACGCAGATTTACATGTAAACGCAAATTTACGTCTAAACACAGAATTACGTTTAAACTTTGAAACTCGTTTGTAAAATCGTAGAAGGCAGTATGCAGTTGAAATCAAGATGTAAATGTAAACTGAAATCTGATGATTGTACGAGGAAAGCCGATTTACGTCTAAATGCAGTTTTACTTCTAAACGCAGTTTTACGTCTAAACGCAGTTTTACGTCTAAACGCAGTTTTGCGTCTAAATGCAGTTTTGCGTCTAAACGCTATTTTACGTCTAAACACAGTTTTGCGTCTAAACGCAGTTTTGCGTCTAAACGCTGTTTTACGTCTAAACGCAGTTTTACGTCAAAACGTAATTTTACGTCTAAACGCAGTTTTGAACTTTGAAAAGCGTTTTATGAATACGCAGAAGGCAATTTGCAGTTATACTGCAGCGGTGGCTTTTCCCAATGGCGTCGTTTCTGTAGCGGCGACCAGAGGGATCAAACATGGCAGCGATGGCCCCTAGGGCTGGCGATGGTGGTGAGAGGGTTGAAACGATGGCAAGGCTCCCTACCGCTACCCCCCCAAGTTGCTCTTCCAACATATCTTTTCCAGAGAAAACTCCATCGACCAACCAGCATCGAAGCAGGTCGGCTCCGAGATCGCGACAGCCTGCTCTCATTTCCAGCGATCCTCGGCCTTGGACTAGCCTCTTCAAAGGCTCGGTTGGAAGTCCAGATCTAAGCTTGGAATTCTTTAGTCCAGAAGTTCAGGCTGATAAGAAGATTGCTATATCTGAGACTGTTGATTCAGCAGAGCTTATTGAGACATGGTCTATGGCGTTGTTGGCTATGTGGTAGGTCTCAAAACATCTTATTTCCCACTATCCTCATTTATCAAAACTTCGATGGGGAATATCGTCATTTGATCTTCATATGCTGGAGAACGGATTCTTTGTTTGCAAGCTATACTCTGAAGAAGATTTGCAGCGAATCCTCGAAGGATTCTGGACTATCCGTGGTCATCCAATGATTCTCTGACGTTGGTCTCCTGATGTCCGTTTGGAGTTAGATAGCCTACAGTCTATTCCATTATGGGTATCCTTTCAAGGACTGCCTCTACATCTTTTTGGTCGACGTTTTTATTGCAAAGTTATGCAGCACTCTGGGACAGCCACTCTACATCGACAAAGCAACAGCAGCTCAGACGAGATTAGCATTTGCACGAGCATGTGTGCTGGTTTCTTCCGATGAAGATCTTCCCTAATGAGGTTTTCTATCGTGATCTTGGCGGGAACACTTTCGGAAGGTACATGTCTCATATTCCTGGAAGCCACAATGATGTCAGCGTTGCTTATCTTTTGGTCATCCAAATGGAGCTTGTCAGCAAACCCCAAATCCAACCACAAAGGTCTATCGACCACGTCAAGCGCCTCAGCAACAAAGTGATTCTTCTCTAATGGCAGCAGCACCGATGGTGGCAAAAAACTATTGAGCATTCCGACTTCGCAAAGGAAAGCACCACATGGACATAAGGACAATTCCAAAACTTTATCTGTACCTATAATGTCAGAGCCTTCCACAACAGAGGTTTCCCATGGTACTAGTGGACAGGAGAAACATAAGTCAGAAACTTCATCTCTTCCAATATCTTGGATCCATCCACACTAGCTCAACGAACTCAGGTCCAAGCAAATCTAAGCTAGCAAGGATATTATTCCTCAACAAACTCAGGCCACAACAAACATTGCCAACAAGGATATTCTGTCTCAACAAACTCATGCTCCAACAAACCTCTCTAGCCAGACTGCTCCAACAAGTACTATCCAGGATATTGTGATGCAACAATCTTATCGAGCTTCAACAAACCCTGCCAATCAAGACCACATGATTCAAGATATTTTAAAGTTTAAAAATCTGCAAGCTGTAGATGAAGTGGATAAATATAGGAATAAAGCCATAAAAGGTAAGGATATTGTGCGGGGGAAAATACAAAACCAAAAGATAAGAAAAAGGATGGTACAATCCATCCAAAGTCGATTAGGATGAATACCTTACTATCTTTTACTAATGAAGATAACATGGTGGAATGTTCATGGGACTTAATAAGCGGAGAAATGTCGGAGCTCAATAGAATAATCAAGTCTGCCGCATGTGATATTGTTATTCTAGTGGAAACAAAAATTAAACAATCGGCGTTCAAGCTCAAAAGAATTTAATATGGCGGACGAGAACTGTTTACCAATGACTCAAATGACACTTTTGGTAGAATATGGGTCTTATGGCATCCTAACTCTATTAATGCTTGGTTTATTTCTGCTACTGATCAATTCATTCATCTTAAGGTAGAGGATAAAAAGAATGGCTGTCAATTCAATTTCACTGGTATATATGCTTCAAACAGTATACAAGAAAGAAATACTCTTTGGTTTGACCTGACTAATATTGTAAATGGCTGTCTCAATGTACCTTGGATTGTTCTTGGAGACTTTAATACTGTTCGGTACACAAATGAAAAACAGGGTGGTAGACAACTTTCAGAAAGCCAGCTTCAAAAGTTCAATGATTACATTGACACTGCAGCATTGTTTGATATGAAATCTGTGGGTAATTGGCTCTCCTGGAGTAATCAAGGTGCTGCTAACAGAAAAATAATGGCTCGACTTGATAGGTGTTTGATTAATCATGAATGGTTAACAGTTTACCCAGATTCACTTCTTGAGTATGGTGCTCCTTTGTTTTCTGACCATTCTTTAATGTATATACACGCAGAAAAAGCGACACCAAGAGGCAAGAAACCGTTTAGATTCTTTAACATGTGGAGTACTCATCCTCAATTTCTTGATGTTATCAGATCTGCTTGGAATGTTAATGTGCATGGATCCCCCCCTTACATCTTATGTCAAAAGCTCAAAGCCTGTAAAGCAGCACTAAAGGAGTGGAATACAAATACCTTTGGCAATATTAACACCAGAGTTCAACTTTGCAGAAAGGAACTAATGTCTTTGCAACATGAGCTGCAACTGCCGCAACCAAACTTGCACCAAGAACTAGGCGAACTCATGCAATGTTTCTCAAGAAAAGGGCCTCTCACACAACTGGCAAAGGTTACTTTCAGATGCGCTATTTGGTGGATGTGGAAGGAGAGATGTAACAGAATCTTTAAATGTCAACAAACAAACAATGCTCAGCTATTGAAAGAGATTATTAGAGACTCAAGATCCTGTATGGAGCAAGATCTCAAAACGGAGCATTTTACCCAAA
>LS990923.1:31060597-31063097 GCA_900464855.2 Musa schizocarpa
ACCGTCCCCTGCTATCGAACGCCCCATCCAGCCCTGTGCCACCCGGGGTTTCGAGGGTGCTGAGATGGCTGACGTTTTGCTCCGCTCCGCCGTTAAGCCATGGCACGCAAGAACTGCCCAAAAACTGGCCAAAACTAGCCAAAAACGGGCCAAAACTGGCCATTTTTGGCTGAGCGAAGCAATGAAATGGCGGACAGCGACAGCGAAGTGAGGGCAGCACCATCCCTGCTATCTGAACGCCCCATCCAGCCCTGTGCCACCCGGGGTTCCAGGGTGCTGAGATGGCTGACGTTTTGCTCCGCCACGTCGTTTCGCCAGCGGCACGCAAGAACTGCCCAAAAACTGGCCGAAACAGCCTAGAAACGGGCCAAAACTAGCCATTTTGGCTGAGCGAAACGAAAGCAGCGGAAGATCGGACGACACCGAAGCGGAGGGCAGCACCGTCCCTGCTATCTGAACGCCCCATCAAGCCCTGTGCCACCCGGGGTTCCAGGGTGCTGAGAAGGCAGACGCGTTTTGCTCCGCTCATGTCATTATTCGCGCACGCAAAGAACTGCCCAAAAACTGGCCAAAATGGCCCAAAAACGGGCCAAAACTGGCCATTTTAGGCTGAAGACGGCGGGCGGACAACAGCGAAGCGAGAGGCAGCACCGTCCCTGCTATCTGAACGCCCCATCCAGCCCTGTGCCACCCGGGGTTCGAGGGTGCTGAGATGGCTGACGTTTTGCTCTGCTCACGCCGTTCGCCGCGCACGCAAGAACTGCCCAAAAACTGGCCAAAAACGGGCCAAAACTGTCCATTTTGGCTAAGCGGCGGCGGCGACGAAGCGACGGACAGCGGCGGCGAGATGCAGCACCATCCCTGCTATCTAACGCCCCATCCAGCTCTGTGCCACCCGGGGTTCCAGGGTGCTGAGATGGCTGACGTTTTGCTCATCACGTCGTTCGTCAGCGCACGCAAGAACTGCCCAAAAAACTGGCCAAAACAGCCCAAAAAACGGGCCAAAACTGGCCATTTTGGCTGAGCGAAGCGAAAGCGAAGCGGAGGACAACGAAGCGAAGTGAGAGGCAGCACCGTCCCTGCTATCTGAACGCCCCATCGAGCCCCTGTGCCACCCGGGGATCCAGGGTGCTGAGATGGCAGACGTTTTGCTCCGCTCACATCGTTCGCCCGCGACACGCAAGAACTGCCCAAAAACTGGCCAAAACGCCCAAAACGGGCCAAAACTGGCCATTTTAGGCTGAGCGAAGCGAAGGGCGAAGGCGGACAGCGAGCGGCGAGGAGAGGCAGTACCGTCCATGCTATCTGAACGCCCCATCCAGCCCTGTGCCACCCGGGGTTCGAGGGTGCTGAGATAGCTGACGTTTTTGCTCCGCTCCGCGTCGTTCGCCGCAGCACGCAAGAACTGCCCAAGAACTGGCCAAAAAAAAACCCAAAACGGGCCAAAACTGGCCATTTTAGGCTGAGCGAAGAAAGGGCGACCGACGGACAGTGAGCGGCGAGAGGGCAGCACCGTCCCTACTATCTGAACGCCCCATCCAGCCCTGTGCCACCGGGGTTCGAGGGTGCTGAGATGGCTGACGTTTTGCTCCGCTCACGCGTCGTTCGCCAAGCGCACGCAAGAACTGCCAAAAAACTGGCCAAAACTGGCCATTTTTGGCTGAGCGAGCGAAGGGCGGCGCGGCGGGACAGCGAAGCGGGCGAGAGGCAGCACCATCCCTGTTATCCGAATGCCCCATCCAGCCCTGTGCCACCCGGGGTTCCAGGGTGCTGAGATGGCTGACGCTTTTGCTCCGGCTCATGTGGTTTCGCCAGCGGCATGCAAGAACTGCCCAAAAACTGGCCAAAACAGCCCAAAAAACGGGCCAAAACTGGCCATTTTTGGCTGAGCGAAGCGAAAGGGCGGTGGACAACAGCGAAATGCGAGAGGCAGCACCGTCCCTGCTATCTGAATGCCCCATCCAGCCCTGTGCCACCGGGGGGTTCCAGGGTGCTGAGATGGCTGGCGTTTTGCTCCGGCTCCGTCGTTCGCCGGCACGCAAGAACTGCCCAAAAACTGGCCAAAACAGCCCAAAAACTGGCCAAAACTGGCCATTTTTGGCTGAGCGAACAGGCGGCGGCGGACAGCGAAGAAGGGAGAGGCAGCAGTCCCTGCTATCTGAACGCCCCATCCAGCCCTGTGCTACCGGGGATTCCAGGTTGCTGAGATGGCTGACGTTTTGCTCCGGCTCATGTCGTTAAACCACGCACGCAAAGAACTGCACAAAAACTGGCCAAAACGGCTCAGAAACGGGCCAAAACTGGCCATTTTTGTCATAGCGACCGACCGGCGAAGCGACAGCGAGCGAAGCGGGCGAGAGGCAGCACCGTCCCTGCAATCGAACGCCCCATCCAGCCCTGTACCACCCGGGGTTCCAGGGTACTGAGATGGCTGACGTTTTGCTCCGCTCACGTCGTTCGCCCACGGCACGCAAGAACTGCCCAAAAACTGGCCAAAACT
>LS990923.1:31068097-31083097 GCA_900464855.2 Musa schizocarpa
GTCTGAATGCAGATTCGGAAAGATAAGAGTTTAGAGACTTCGTTAAAAGTAAAAGCGCAGAGGGCAGTAGCTATGTAGGAGGTTTGCAGTAATGATAAAGTGCTCAAGTAAAAGCAAACCAGAGATTTAGAGTGGTTCGGTCAGTCTTGACCTACTCCACTTTTGGCTTCCTCCTCCGACGAGGTCACCGACGTCAACTAGCTGCCTTCCTTCAATGGGCGAAGGCTAACTACCCTTTTACAGTTCCTCTCCTTTTGACGGGCTCAGAAGACAACCCTTACAGATCCTTTCTCTCCTCTCTTTACAACTCAAGACTTGAAGAACAGAAAGAGGAGAACTTTAGGACTTTACACAAATTTGAGCTCTTAGAATCACTGAAAAGATCAAGAATTCGGTGTGGATCTGTATCATTTCAGTGCTGAATGGGTGGGGTATTTATAGGCCCCAACCCAGTTCAAATTTGGAGTTCAAAACGATCAAATCGATCAAATCCCGGAATTCCGGGATCAGGCGGTTGCACCTCTTGACTGGAGAGGTTGCACCGCCTGGCAGAGCTCAGAGACTGAGCCCAGGCAGTTGCACCTCTCTGTCAGGGGCGGTTGCACCGCCTGAGTCTGGCTCGAAGACTGAGCCCCAAGCGGTGCCACCTCTTGACTAAGGCGTTTGCACCTCTCTGCCTGCGCTCGAAGACCGAGCTCAGGCGGTGCTACCTCTATGTCAGGGAGGTTGCACCGCCCAGTCTAGCTCGAAGACTGAGCTCTGGGCGGTTGCACCTCCTGGCTGGGGTGGTGGCACCGCCCAGTCTCGCTGGGAGACACAGCCTTGGCGGTTGCACCTCCTGGCCTAGGCGGTTGCACCGCCTGGTGCAATCAGGGTCCGAATGGTTAGCTCCATTCGGCCCAATTTCAATCTTTTCAGGGGCCCAATTGCCCCAAGATTAAGCTAATGGGATCACCTCCCATTTTCAACTTAATCAACGTGCTAACTACGATTAAATCTAAGACAACTTTTGCAGCTTTGCTCCGATGCGTCAATCGCTTCTTCCGTCAAGTTTCCGGCGAACTTCCGTCGATCATCCGATGAACCCTCGTTGATTCTTCTACGGACATCCAGCAAACTCCTGGACTTTGCGACGATCCACTTGGCGAGTTCCGACGAGCTTCGCTTGGCAAGCTTCTGGACTTCTTGGATCTGTTCTCGCTGAACCTCCGACGACCGTCCGAACTTCCGTCGAACTCTCGAACTCCCAACGTGATCATGATCTTGACTCCGGCGCAACTCCTGCTGCTTGTCTAACTTTCATCGTAGTTAATCCTGCACACTTATCTCAACACAAGGATTAGATAACAAATGACAATTGACTTCATCATCAAAATCCGAGATTCAACAATCTCCCCCTTTTTGATGATGACAATCAATTGATAATGGAGTTATCCTTAACTCCCCCTATCTATATGCCATAGTTGAGATAAGTCAACCTTGAATTCAAGACCTAAGAATTCAAGTGACGTATTGATAAGTTAGATCAGTTAAACTTATCAATACTCCCATCATGATGCCCATCATGATGTATCTCTTCAAGAATGATTGTGTTTGTAACTATTCATCATGTAATCAAATAAAGCTGCGAAGGACTATTACATGATGCACACATTTGAGATTTTCTAGCAAGTTTGCATTTGCTTCACAAGATAGAATATCAACTCAAGACATAATGCAAACTATAGCATCTGTTCATATATCTCTTGGTGATGCAAGGATGGCATAACTATATGATTATTGCTGGGTTTATCAATTCATATGTTTCTCCCCCTTTGTCATCAACAAAAAGCATGATAGCATTTTTCAACAAGTAGGAGGAAAGTCATTTTTCAGCAAGTTTTCATAAGAGTGTACAGGAAATTCTCATTTTTAGCATTCAGACCGAAAAATGAACTTCTTACATGCATTCGGTTATGAGTAAGCTACTGATTTTTAAAAACATTTGTCACATAATTTTGAACATGTTATTTGATCAAGTGATGCCAAGGTTTAGATAGCACATGCAAGCTAGCAGTTTTTTGCTTCTTTTGCAGTGTTAGCTTTCGATATTGTAACGCAACTATTTCAAGTGTTTATTAATTGTAGTATTCCATCATATGGCATGATATTGACGTGTATCGCTGTTAAGCAAGATCATTTCGTGATGTACATATTTCGAATATTTTAGCAAGTGTAGCATTGCATCACATGGTAAGATATCAGCTAGTACGATGCAAATTTTTGTTTGATATCTTGATACAAGGCATGATAGCAATCATATTAACTTTAGTAATAGCAACCATATCAATGTCATACTGCTGACTTATCAACTACATTGGTATGTCGATTCATATTTTTCAAGGCATAAGGTTTTCAAACCATTTTAGTTTCAGTGCAAAATCTGAGATAAACAACAAGGGATGTTTGTAAATATGCTTACAAAAACAAAGATAACCATCTCAGGGTATGTCACGCCCCTCAAAAATATCGACAATATTTAAAATCTTCATCATAACTAACCCAGGATCCAAGCACACATTTGAGGTCACTAAGAAAACATTCAGATCAAAATTTCACCTCTATAGTCTACAAATTCATAACCCTGTGCAATTCATAAACATACCACACATCACTCGATAATTCATACAATCAGAACTCAACTCATCAAAATAATAACCACAATATAAATTCACAAATGGGGAAGTCTATGCAGTCACCAAACCAACGATTACCATAAGATCATATCATTACACGAATATAACTTAACATACCAAAATCCTATACATGAGGGATCCTTTATCTTATACAAAATCCACAGGTTTAGATTCATCGTCACATTTCATAAGATGCAGAGTATCTTATACAACAAATACACACATGCTAACAAAGATCTGCCCAAAATCTTCTAAACTTTCCACCGCCTCAGCCCAATCTTAACATTTAAGCAAGCAATATGCTATCCTGAAAAATTTATCAACAAACGGGGTGAGCATAAAGAGCTCAGCAAGTGACTAACATATCCATATCAAAATAGTACAACTTCCAAAGAGATACAGTTCCAAAATACAAGGCAGAATATACGATTTCGTAGACATAATATCATTAAGAGCAGAAACACAATTGTCCTTTCAATCTTACATATTTGGTTCCTGACAGATTGGGGCATGGAGTAATTGGAGCATATCAGTAACAAAGGTAACATATCGGAGCTTATCAATGGCATATAAAATGTTCCGAAACATATCAACGGCATATGGAACATTTCGAAGCAAAATCATCAGTGAATGAACATATCAGAGCATATCAAAACAAATATCGTACAGAAGCTCAAACGTCGTCCTTGACGTTGCAATCATATCATTCTTATCCAGAGCATGAACAGAAACAACTCACCAAAACTCTGGATGTCATATCAAGCATATAGAAGGTGTGGTGGGATCTCAGTCAGAATGTGATTCATCCATTTCTGAATGACCACCTGACAAAAGTCTCCCACGTCTGGGAGATCCCTCCACCCACGTCTAGGTGAAGTCAGAGGGGCCGGCAGAGCATCGCAGGCTCTAAGCACATACCCTTTACCATTTCTGGCAAAGGTCCAGAATATCCCACGGAGCGGGACCCCACAGAGCGGGTAATAAGCGCATCCCACAGAGCGGGACCCCACGGAGCGGGTAATAAGCGCATACCCTTTACCATTTCTGGCAAAGGTCCAGACAATCCCACACACCAGAGTACAAGAGGGCAGTTTTAACAATAAGTAGCATATATCGGAAGCACACGCGGAACAACAAACGTGCATGTGCCTTTTCGAGACAATACGAAACAAAGAACAAATCTCTCACAAATATATTCAGATTTGGAATGAAATAAAAACAAGAGTGTACAGGAATTTCCAGGCAATCATATTTAGCTCAAATCCAATAAGAAGGTTAAACGAATTCAAATATCCAAAGGAACGGAGCAGAATATGCGAAATCGACCAAAGCTCGATTTCGGACAGAATTCCAGTGGCACATCAAACAAATACTTCAGAATATCAATTATGCTCCAATACCCATAAGAAAACTATGGTCGAACCATATATCAATCTATATTCTGATGGAACAAATTTCATATGAAACAGGGTTCCCAACGCGGAGTTACCTTTGATTTGGTAACACAAGGTCAAAAACACAATCACTGGTTTGCAGAATTTATAGGGTCGGATTCAACAGACAATAGGGTAGGCAATTGAAATCCAAAATTTTCAAACTATAAGTCAAAAGAAATATTTTCAAGTCTAGTTTCAAATAAAATCAGTTTGGTACAATTCAGAATTTTCAACAGGGAGTTATAGGCATTTTAGTATCGACAGGTCAGAAATCTTGAACACTGTTTTACAGCGTCTATAGGCTCAATTGAATCAGATGTTTGGGTAAGTATTCGGTGTCCAAAATCTACAAAATCAGTGTCAACAGAAAGATACAAGAGTCTAATTTTCAAACAAAATAGTTCCTGCCCGAATTCACATTTTGTACTAAAACTTATAGCTGAAACAGTGTATAGGGGTCAGTTTACCGAAAAAGACTTCAAAATCCATGGTTCTATGTCCAAAGAGAGACATATCAGTTTCTAAATAGAAATCCTTCAATTTATTTTGATTCAACATAAAAACAGAGACTAAAAATTCTGTAGGATGGGGTTAGAACACTTGCCTTTGAGAATTTTGACCCGAAGTGAAAAGATTAAAGCAAGAACCCTAAAAACCCCAATTTTTTTCTCTTCTTCTTCTTCTTCTTCTTCTTCTTCTTCTTCTTCTTTCTTTCTTTCTTTCTTTCTTTCTTTGATCACCCACGAGCTGCCTTCTCTGCTTCCTTAAGAACGAAGGCAGAGAGGCTTAAACGGTGGAATTTGTCATTTTGTGTGTTTTGCAGTTTAGTCCTTGTTTTTATCATATTCATGATTAAGTCCTTAGGGTTTACATATAGGTCCTCAGATTCTTTTTTTTTTTTTTTTTGAACAGATCTCCCAAATCTTATAAATAAGTTACCTCTGATTCATACTCTATTTCTTTTGTCAATTTAAAATAAATGCTTACATTATCACCAGAAATTTATATGAAAATTCGGAAATGAGGGGTGTTACACTCTCCCCCCCTTAAAAGAAAAATTTAGTCCTCTAAATTTATCGTACCTCTATCGATGAAAAGACGGGGGTACACCTTTGTCATTTCCTCCTCTAGCTCCCAAGTTGTTTCCTCTCCAGAATGATGTCTCCAAATTACTTGAATCAGTGAGATGACCCGATTCCTTAGGACTTTTTCTTTCTTATCAACGATCTGAATAGGCTCTTCCACATAAGATAAATCTTTATCAATCTCCACCAGCTCATACTTAATGATGTGAGAAGGGTCATATATATACTTCCTAATCATCGAGACATGAAATATATCATGGACATGACTCAATGCTGGTGGCAAGGCAATCCTGTAAGCGACAGAACCAACCCTCTCGAGAACCTCAAAAGGTCCAATAAATCTGGGGCTTAACTTTCCTTTCTTCCCAAACCTAATAATGCCTTTGGAACGGGAGACTTTCAAGAATACAAAATCTCCGATTTCAAACTCAATATCTCGTCTTCTATTGTCGGCATAACTCTTTTGACGACTCTGAGCAGTTTTTAACCTTTTCCTTATAACTTGAATTTTCTCGGAAGTTTCTTGTACCTTGTCCGGTGCTAACAGCTTTCTGTCACCAACTTCTTCCCAACATATAGGTGTTATGCACTTTCGCCCATATAAAGCTTCATAAGGAGCCATCTGAATACTTGAATGATAACTATTATTATAAGTGAACTCAACAAGTGAAATATCCTCCTCCTTGATCTTCAACTGATAGTAACCTGACCTCAGGTCAATCTTAGAGAATACTTGTGCACCCTGCAGTTGATCAAACAAATCATCAATTCTAGGTATGGGATACTTATTTTTGATGGTCACCTAATTCAATTGTCTATAATCAATACAAAGCCTCCATGTTCCATCCTTCTTCTTCACTAATAGTACCGGAGCACCCCATGGGGATACACTGGGTCGTATGAAACCCTTATCTAATAATTCTTGTATTTGCTTCTTTAATTCCTCTAGCTCGAGTGGTGCCATTCTGTAGGGAGGCTTAGATATTGGGGTTGTACTGGAGACCAGATCAATAGCAAATTCACCCTCTCTATCTAGGGGAAAACCAGGCAAGTCATCTGGGAATACATCAGGGAATTCTTTAACCACTACAATTTCATCTAGATGGGTTTCCTGATTTGAATGCTCCTTTACACACACCATATAACAAAAACAACCTTTCTGCATAAGACGATAAACTTGAAGTGCTGATATCAAGCAAGGAGGCAAATCATGCCTAATGCCCTCAAAGAAAAATATAGGCTGATCTGGTATGCAGAAAGTAATTATTTTTTTGTAACAATCAATACTAGCGTGATGAGAAGATAACCAATCCATGCCAAGTATAATATCAAAGCCCTGGATTTCTAGGAGAATCAAATCAGCAAGGAGTTCGTGGTCCCCAATAGAGATCAAACAAGATGGGTAGACCAAGTTTGTTGCCAATGAATCTCCAACAGCAGTTGTTACATATAACATATAATCCAGGGGTTTAGGTAGAATATCCAAGTGACAAGCAAAGTATTGTGAAACAAACGATAAGTTGGAGCCGGGATCAAACAAAACTTTTGCATTTCTTTTAGAAACATGAAGAATACCTTCCACCACTGATTTAGAAGCTTTAGAATCTTGTTCAGTGATAGCGTACACTCTAGCATGGGCTGAGGGTCTAGGAGGCAGTGGCTCTTTCTTCCTGTTCAGTGGGCAATTCTTACTTGATGATCTAACTTTCCACAAGCAAAACAGGCTCCAGTCACCCGAAAACACAAACATGTTTCATAACTTAACTTGCAATTCACATATGATTGAGTCTTTTGCGATGACTTTCCTTTTCAAATCCAAATGTCTTGACAATCTTGTTATTACTTTCTGATTCATTTCCAATCATATTTTTATTAGTAAACTTGTCCTTATCATTCGTAACACTGATCTACAAAAATTATTTTCTTTGTTGCCATTAATGATCAGCCTCTACCTCCAATATAAGGTGGCAAAAGAATTCTTTCGATCATTAGAACAATTTTGTAGATCAAATATCTTCTCTGTTTGCATCATCCGTTTTTCTACCACCAATGAAATTTGGTTCACCATGTTTTCATCGCGCTACTCTGATTTTGTATCCTCGATCAACCCTTTCATCCCCCTTAATTAATCAGAAACAAATGAAATAGGAGGACCATATGTCCTCATCATCCTAGATTCCTAAAATGCATCAAGGAAAATTTCCACCAATCATTATCACTGGACCTCAATATATTTTGCACGTCAACACATCAAATATTTCAGTGATCCTCAAACAATGCTCTGATACCACCTCTGTCACGCCCCTCAAAAATATCGACAATATTTAAAATCTTCATCATAACTAACCCAGGATCCAAGCACACATTTGAGGTCACTAAGAAAACATTCAGATCAAAATTTCACCTCTATAGTCTACAAATTCATAACCCTGTGCAATTCATAAACATACCACACATCACTCGATAATTCATACAATCAGAACTCAACTCATCAAAATAATAACCACAATATAAATTCACAAATGGGGAAGTCTATGCAGTCACCAAACCAACGATTACCATAAGATCATATCATTACACGAATATAACTTAACATACCAAAATCCTATACATGAGGGATCCTTTATCTTATACAAAATCCACGGGTTTAGATTCATCGTCACATTTCATAAGATGCAGAGTATCTTATACAACAAATACACACATGCTAACAAAGATCTACCCAAAATCTTCTAAACTTTCCACCGCCTCAGCCCAATCTTAACATTTAAGCAAGCAATATGCTATCTTGAAAAATTTATCAACAAACGGGGTGAGCATAAAGAGCTCAGCAAGTGACTAACATATCCATATCAAAATAGTACAACTTCCAAAGAGATACAATTCCAAAATACAAGGCAGAATATACGATTTCGTAGACATAATATCATTAAGAGCATAAACACAATTGTCCTTTCAATCTTATATATTTGGTTCCTGACAGATTGGGGCATGGAGTAATTGGAGCATATCAGTAACAAAGGTAACATATCGGAGCTTATCAATGGCATATAAAATGTTCCGAAACATATCAACGGCATATGGAACATTTCGAAGCAAAATCATCAGTGAATGAACATATCAGAGTATATCAAAACAAATATCGTACAGAAGCTCAAACGTCGTCCTTGACGTTGCAATCATATCATTCTTATCCAGAGCATGAACAGAAACAACTCACCAAAACTCTGGATGTCATATCAAGCATATAGAAGGTGTGGTGGGATCTCAGTTAGAATGTGATTCATCCATTTCTGAATGACCACCTGACAAAAGTCTCCCACGTCTGGGAGATCCCTCCACCCACGTCTAGGTGAAGTCAGAGGGGCCGGCAGAGCATCGCAGGCTCTAAGCACATACCCTTTACCATTTCTGGCAAAGGTCCAGAATATCCCACGGAGCGGGACCCCACAGAGCGGGTAATAAGCGCATCCCACAGAGCGGGACCCCACGGAGCGGGTAATAAGCGCATACCCTTTACCATTTCTGGCAAAGGTCCAGACAATCCCACACACCAGAGTACAAGAGGGCAGTTTTAACAATAAGTAGCATATATCGGAAGCACACGCGGAACAACGAACATGCATGTGCCTTTTCGAGACAATACGAAACAAAGAACAAATCTCTCACAAATATATTCAGATTTGGAATGAAATAAAAACAAGAGTGTACACAAATTTCCAAGCAATCATATTTAGCTCAAATCCAATAAGAAGGTTAAACGAATTCAAATATCCAAAGGAACGGAGCAGAATATGCAGAATCGACCAAAGCTCGATTTCGGACAGAATTCTAGTGGCACATCAAACAAATACTTCAGAATATCAATTATGCTCCAATACCCATAAGAAAACTATGATCGAACCATATATCAATCTATATTCTGATGGAACAAATTTCATACGAAACAGGGTTCCCACGCGGAGTTACCTTTGATTTGGTAACACAAGGTCAAAAACACAATCACTGGTTTGCAGAATTTATAGGGTCGGATTCAACAGACAATAGGGTAGGCAATTGAAATCCAAAATTTTCAAACTATAAGTCAAAAGAAATATTTTCAAGTCTAGTTTCAAATAAAATCAGTTTGGTACAATTCAGAATTTTCAACAGGGAGTTATAGGCATTTTAGTATCGACAGGTCAGAAATCTTGAACACTGTTTTACAGCGTCTATAGGCTCAATTGAATCAGATGTTTGGGTAAGTATTCGGTGTCCAAAATCTACAAAATCAGTGTCAAAAGAAAGATATAAGAGTCTAATTTCCAAACAAAATAGTTCCTGCCCGAATTCACATTTTGTACTAAAACTTATAGCTGAAACAGTGTATAGGGGTCAGTTTACCGAAAAAGACTTCAAAATCCATGGTTCTATGTCCAAAGAGAGACATATCAGTTTCTAAATAGAAATCCTTCAATTTATTTTGATTCAAAATAAAAACAGAGACTAAAAATTCTATAGGATGGGGTTAGAACACTTGCCTTTGAGAATTTTGACCCGAAGTGAAAAGATTAAAGCAAGAACCCTAAAAACCCCAATTTTTTTCTCTTCTTCTTCTTCTTCTTCTTCTTCTTCTTCTTCTTCTTTCTTTCTTTCTTTCTTTCTTTCTTTGATCACCCACGAGCTGCCTTCTCTGCTTCCTTAAGAACGAAGGCAGAAAGGCTTAAACGGTGGAATTTGTCATTTTGTGTGTTTTGCAGTTTAGTCCTTGTTTTTATCATATTCACGATTAAGTCCTTAGGGTTTACATATAGGTCCTCAGATTCTTTTTTTTTTTTTTTTTGAACAGATCTCCCAAATCTTATAAATAAGTTACCTCTGATTCATACTCTATTTCTTTTGTCAATTTAAAATAAATGCTTACATTATCACCAGAAATTTATATGAAAATTCGGAAATGAGGGGTGTTACAGGGTAACATATGGAGTGTACAGCATATCAGGTAACCATATCAAAAACAAAGTTCTTCATGATGAATAACATAAGATGTTTACAACATGTCATATCAAAACACTTCTTCCTTGTGTGGACAACAATGCGTAGCTCTGAACTAGCTAGAGCTAGGGCGACGATACTGTAGCGACGGGCGGCGATACTGTAGCGGCGACCAGATCTAGGGCGACGGTACTATAGCGGCGACCAGATCTCCCTAGGACGATCTGACTCCTGCATCGTTGGCTTTCTCCCACGGGCGAAGGGCGACGGCACTGTAGCGGTGATCAGATCTCCCAAGGGCGACGCAACTGTAGCGGCGGCGGCCCAAATCTAGGGCGACGGTACTGTAGCGACAACCATATCTCCCTAAGGCGATCTAACTCCTGCAGCGTCGGCTTTCTCCCACGAGCGAAGGGCGACGACACTGTAGAGGTGATCAGATCTCCCAAGGACGCCAGTACTGTAGCGGCGGCGACGACACTGTAGCAGCGACCAGATCTCCGTAGCGTCGGCTTCTCCCCAAGGGCGACGATACTGTAGCAGCAACCATAAATCCCTAGGGTGACGGTACCATAGCGGCGATCTAATATACTGCAGTGGTGGCTTTTCCCAATGGCGTCGTTTCTGTAGCGGCGACCAGAGGGATCAAATATGGCAGCGATGGCCCCTAGGGCTGGCGATGGTGGCGAGAGGGTTGAAACGATGGCAAGGCTCCCTACCGCTACCCCCCAAGTTGCTCTTCCAACATATCTTTTCCAGAGTGAAACTCCTTCGACCAACCAGCATCGAAGCAGGTCGCGCTCTAGATCGCGACAGCCTGCTCTCATTTCCAGCGATCCTCGGCCTTGGACTAGCCTCTTCAAGGCTCCGGTTGGAAGTCCAAATCTAACCTTGGAATTCTTTACTCCAGAAGTTCAGGCTGATAAGAAGATTGCTGTATACGAGACTGTTGATTCAGTAGAGCTTATTGAGACATGGTCTATGGCGATTGTTGGCTATGTGGTAGGTCTCAAAACATCTTATTTCCCACTATCCTCATTTATCAAAACTCGATGGGGAATATCGTCATTTGATCTTCATATGCTGGAGAACGGATTCTTTGTTTGCAAGCTATACTCTGAAGAAGATTTGCAGCGAATCCTCGAAGGATTCTGGACTATCCGCGGTCATCCAATGATTCTACGACGTTGGTCTCCTGATGTCCATTTGGAGTTAGATAGCCTACAGTCTATTCCATTATGGGTATCCTTTCAATGACTGCCTCTACATCTTTGGAGTCGACGTTTTATTGCAAAGTTATGCAGCACTCTGGGACAGCCACTCTACATCGACAAAGCAACAGCAGCTCAGAGGAGATTAGCATTTGCACGAGCATGTGTGCTAGTTTCTTCCGATGAAGATCTTCCTAATGAGGTTTTCTATCGTGATCTTGACGGGAACACTCGGAAGGTACATGTCTCATATTCCTGGAAGCCACAACGATGTCGGCGTTGCTTATCTTTTGGTCATCCAAATGGAGCTTGTCAGCAAACCCCAAATCCAACCACAAAGGTCTATCGACCACATCAAGCGCCTCAGCAACAAAGTGATTCTTCTCTAATGGCAGCAGCACCGATGGTGGCAAAACTATTGAGCATTCCGACTGCAAGGAAAGCACCCATGGACAGAAGGACAATTCCAAAACTTTATCTGTACCTATAATGTCGAGCCTTCCACAACAGAGGTTTCCCATGGTACTAGTGGACAGGAGAAACATAAGTCAGGAACTTCATCTCTTCCAATATCATCGGATCCATCCACACTAGCTCAACGAACTCAGGTCCAAGCAAATCTCGCTAGCAAGGATATTATTCCTCAACAAACTCAGGCCACAACAAACATTGCCAACAAGGATATTCTGTCTCAACAAACTCATGCTCCAACAAACCTCTCTAGCCAGACTGCTCCAACAAGTACTATCCAGGATATTGTGATGCAACAATCTTATCGAAGCTTCAACAAACCCCTGCCAATCAAGACCACATGATTCAAGGTATTTTAAAGTTTAAAAATCTGCAAGCTGTAGATGAAGTGGATAAATATAGGAATAAAGCCATAAAAAAAAGGTAAGGATATTGTGCGGGAGGAAAATATAAAACCGAAAGATAAGAAAAAGGATGGTACAATCCATCCAAAGTCGTAGGATGAATACCTTACTATCTTTTACTAATGAAGATAACATGCTGGAATGTTCATGGGACTTAATAAGCCGGAGAAATGTCGGGAGCTCAATAGAATAATCAAGTCTGCCGCATGTGATATTGTTATTCTAGTGGAAACAAAAATTAAACAATCGCTGCGCGTCAAGCTCAAAAATAATTTAATATGGCCGGACGCAGAACTGCTTACCAATGACTCAAATGACACTTTTGGTAGAATATGGGTCTTATGGCATCCTAACTCTATTAATGCTTGGTTTATTTCTGCTACTGATCAATTCATTCATCTTAAGGTAGAGGATAAAAAGAATGGCCTCTCACACAACTGGCAAAGGTTACTTTCAGATGCGCTATTTGGTGGATGTGGAAGGAGAGATGTAACAGAATCTTTAAATGTCAACACACAAACAATGCTCAGCTATTGAAAGAGATTATTAGAGACTCAAGATCCTGTATGGAGCAAGATCTCAAAACGGAGCACTTTACCCAAAGAGAAAAATATATTTTTATCAATTTTAATTTTGCTATTAGCTAAAGATCTTGGGAATGATGCCAAATTTTGATATACCTGGATAAACATTTTCTATTTTGATTATAATTAGGAGTTATAGTCTACAACATGTGTAGTCATAACTATCGATTCCGACTCTATGAGTTACATGGCTTTGTCTATGACTTGTATAGATAAAGCTATTTGTAGAAACTTTACACATAATCAATTTACTTTTACTTACCAAAAAAAAAAAAAAAAAATAAAGATAAAAAGAATGGCTGTCAATTCAATTTCACTGGTATATATGCTTCAAACAGTATGCAAGAAAGAAATACTCTTTGGTCTGACCTGACTAATATTGTAAATGGCTGTCTTAATGTACCTTGGATTGTTCTTGGAGACTTTAATACTGTTCGGTACACAAATGAAAAACAGGGTGGTAGACAACTTTCAGAAAGCCAGTTTCAAAAGTTCAATGATTACATTGACACTGCAGCATTGTTTGATATGAAATCTATGGGTAATTGGCTCTCCTGGAGTAATCAAGGTGTTGCTAACAGAAAAATAATGGCTCGACTTGATAGGTGTTTGATTAATCATTAATGGTTAACAGTTTACCCAGATTCACTTCTTGAGTATGGTGCTCCTTTGTTTTCTGACCATTCTTTAATGTATATACACGCAGAAAAAGCGACACCAAGAGGCAAGAAACCGTTTAGATTCTTTAACATGTGGAGTACTCATCCTCAATTTCTTCATGTTATCAGATCTGCTTGGAATGTTAATGTGCATGGATCCCCCCCTTACATCTTATGTCAAAAGCTCAAAGCCTGTAAAGCAGCACTAAAGGAGTGGAATACAAATACCTTTGGCAATATTAACACCAGAGTTCAACTTTGCAGAAAGGAACTAATGTCTTTGCAACATGAGCTGCAACTTCAGCCAAATGATGAAAATATTATCTACAAAGAGGCAGAAGCCAGAAATAACTTCATGCAAGCCTTAAAACAGGAGTAAAGTTTTTGCAAAGCAGAAGTCTCGACAACATTGGCTTACGCTAGGGATTCCAATACAAAATTTTTCTATGCTTCAATTGCTACTTTCTCAGGGCTATTAACCGTAGATCAGCAAATGCAGAGACAAAGATGATAATCTTATTGAGAAGTTGGATGAGGTTAAAAGCACACACAGAGCAATTTTTTTTATTCCTTTACTCAATCAAGCTGGGAAACCTAATAACATTCATGTGGAGCCGACTAGAAAACTTGATTAGGAAGCTATTTCACTCCTTAATGCCCCAATTACAGATGACGAATTGTATGTGTTGTCTTTAAGTCACCAAAGCACAAAAGCCCAGGTCCAGATGGATTTCCAGCTGAATTTTACCAAACTGCTTGGTCTATTATTGGAAATGATGTGATCAAGGCTTGCCAACATTTTTCTCTTCAGGTCATATTCTTAGAGAGATGAATTGCACTTTTATTTCCTTAATTCCGAAGAATGCAGGGGCTGATTCACTAGAGAACTATCGACCCATATCATTATGCAACTTTATTTACAAGATCATCTCCAAAGAATTGGCAAATAGAATGCAAAAGGTAATACACAAGATCATTAGCCCAAACCAAGCTGCTTTCATCAAAGGGAGAAGTATACATCATAACATTTTGCTTGCTAATGACTTGGTCAAAGATTTGCATTCAAAAGCAAGAGGGACAAAAATATGTTTTAAAGCTGATTTACGGAAAGCCTTCGATTCAGTTAATAAGAAGTTTATCTATAAGATGCTCCTCGATATGAACTTCCCACAGCAATGGGTTAATTGGATTCAATCTTGCCTGGAAACTCCAAAGTTTTCGATACTCTTTAATGGCTCACCAATTGGTTTTTTTGGGAGCACGAATGGCATCCGACAAGGTGATCCACTCTCTCCGTATCTTTTTACTATTGCGATGGAAGGACTTAGTTGTATGTTGGAACACGCAGTCTTAAATGGCAGCATTAAGGTACCCATTGCTGGTTCTGTTTTTTTTTTGGTAAGTAAAAGTAAATTGATTATATGTAAAGTTTCTACAAATAGCTTTATCTATACAAGTCATAGACAAAGCCATGTAACTCATAGAGTGCGAATGCGATAGT
>LS990923.1:31093097-31094986 GCA_900464855.2 Musa schizocarpa
ATTTTCAACAGGAACTTATAGGTATTTTAGTATCAAAAGGTCAGAAATTTTGATCCCTATTTTGTAGCATCTATTGGCTCATTAGAAATAGATGTTTGGGTAAGTATTCGGTGTTCAAAATCTTCAAATCTGTGTCAAAAAAAGAAAGATATAAGTCTGTTTTCAAACAAACTAGGTCCTACCCAAATCTACTTTTCATCAAAATTATAGCAGGAACAGAGTATATAGGGTCAAATTTACTGAAAAAATTTTCAGAATCCTTGGTTCTATGTCCAAAGAGAGACATTTCCGGTTCTAAATGGAAATCTTTCCGGATCTTTTTGAACCAATATAAGAACAGAAGCTAATATTCTGTAGGATGTGGTTAGAACACTTGTCTTTGAGAATTATAGTTTCAAATGAGAAGAATTGGAACAAGAAACCCAGCCTAATTTTTCCTTCTTCTTCTTCTTTCTTTCTTTTCTTTTCCCAGATCATCCATCAAAGAAGCTGCCTTCTGCTTCCTTAAGAACGAAGGCAGAGAGGCTTAAACGGTGATTTTAATTTTTTATACATTTGCTGCTTAGTCCTTGTATTTGCAATTTATTATTTACGATTAGGTCCTCAGGGTTACATAGGTCCTCAGATTTTTTTTTTTAACAAATCCTCCAACTCTTATGAATAAGTACCAGATTCACTTTGACTTTTATCAAATTCTAAAATAGACATACATTACAACTAGAAACTTATACGAAAAATTCAGAAATGAGATACACATTTTGGCCTATTTATGGCTCTTTTTTGGCCGCTTTTGGGTCGTTTTTTGTGTGTCAACAAGGGCGAATCCATCGCAGGCGGAGCAAACGTCAGCTTTCATCTTAGCACCCAGGAACCTTCGTGGCACACAGGGCAGATGGGGCATTCAGATAAGGGTGATGGTGTGTTGCCACCGCCGCTGTCCACCCGCCTGGCTTCAACAAAAAAAATGGCCGGCTTTTGGCCCATTTCGGGTAGTTTTGCTGCTTTTTGTGCAGTTCTTTATGTGCCACGGTGAACGACGGAGCGAGCAAGTCAGTTTCTCAGCACCCTAGAACCCTCGGATGGCACAGGCTGATGGTGCATTCTGCAGGGTGGATCGCAGGCAAGCATCACCCTCGCCGCTCGCGTTCGCCGCTGCTGTCACCAAAATGGCCAGCGGTCTGCTTTTGCTCTTTTTGGTTGCTTTGGGTCGTTTTGTACGCGGGCGAACAACGTGAGAGGAGCAAAACATCGTTTCTCAAAGACACTCGAACCGTGGCATTGTGGCGGGATGGGGCATTTCAGATAGCGGTGGATCGCAGCCAGCCGATTCGCCAAGGAAACCGCCGCCGTCATTAATTCGCCACCAAAAATGGCTGGTTTTTGGCCCTTTTGGCGCCAAGTTGTTTTTACAGTTTTGTACGTCACAGTTAATGATCGCGGAGCAGAGAAAAATCAACCATCTCAGCCTCGAACCCCTCGGTGGCATGGCTGGATGGTGCATTCAGATATAGCAGATTTGTGTTGCTTGAGCGCCGGCTAGCTGTCCTCCGGCTGGCCGTCATTGCTCGTACCAAAAATGGCCGCCATATTTTTCTGCTTGTTTTGGCCTATTTTAGTTTCGTTCTAGGTGTCGTGGTTTAAAGACATGATGAGCAAAACGCCGCCCATCTCAAAGACACCGAACTTCCTGTGGCACAGACGATTGGCATTCAGATAGCAGCTTATGGTGTCGCCTAGTTGCCGTCAAAATTAAAATGGCCGCTTTTGGTCCTTTTTTGTCAAGCTTTTGGTCATTTTTTGGCGCTTCTTATGTCGCTGCTTAATCCACGTAGTGAGCAAACGTCACCTGTCTTCAAGACTCGAACTCCCCAAGTGGTACATGGCTGGAT
>LS990923.1:31138459-31160959 GCA_900464855.2 Musa schizocarpa
TATATGGTGACAGAATCTGAAAAGATCTCGGGGCTCCCAAAGATTAGAAGGTTTTCTGGTTCATTTGCTAACTAACGGTTTTGGTGTCTCCCTAATCTATTTCTTCGAAATGTTATCACTTTGGCGACTATTATAGTTATTTCAATCACGAACAACTCTTGAGATAAACTTATTTGGCCTCATGACAATGGCAAATTTAGTGCCACATCTGCATGGAATCAAATTAGGCAAAAGAAATAACAAGTGGGTCCCCAAACAGTTGGACATGGGATCGCCAGGGATCACAAAAAGACATTCCTTATGTACATGGCAGGCCTTTCTCAATAAACTACCTACAATAGACAATATGAAAATATCTATCATGTTAACCATTCTCCTTTGTATGCAACAAGAAGAAACTGTTGACCACCTTTATTTTGCTTGTGATTATACAAAAATGGATATGGAAGGAGATTCTCAGCGATTTGAACTCAATAATAACAAAACTTGCACAAAACTAGGCGAACTCATGTAATGTTTCTCAAAAGGGCCTCTCACACCTGGCTGGCAAAGGTTACTTTTGGATCGCTATTTGGTGGATGTGGAAGGAGAATATATGAGAATCTTTAAATGTCAACACACAAACAATGCTCAGCTATTGAAAGAGATTATTATTCAGACTCGAGATCTGTAAGACAAGATCTCAAAAGCAGACACTTTACCCAAAAGAAAAAATATATTTTTTATCAATTTTAATTTTGCTATTAGCTAAAGATCTTGGGAATGATGCCAAATTTTGATATATGGATAAACATTTTCTATTTTGATTATAATTAGGGTTATAGTCTACAATATGTGTAGTCATAACTATCTCATTTCGCACTCTATGAGTTACATGGCTTTGTCTATGACTTGTATAGATAAAGCTATTTGTAAAACTTACACATAATCAATTGCTTTTTTTACAAAAAAAAAAAAAAATTATACTAGTCATGATATGATGAAGTATCTTTAGTGTTAAAAGGCGTTGATGTTTACAACTTTTTAGGAACAAATTCTATGTTAGGATTGGCAAAAGAATTGTTCTAAGGCTTCAACATAGGATGTTTCAATAGTTTCTTCATTCCATGATCCTCAAAAGTAAAGTCCTATGCTTTCATGGGAATGCCTATCATATCACAAATGAATCTGTCATTGATTGAGATGTGTTGTCTAAGAATGGGTTGACATCCTTTCTTCATCATCTATTTGTATGTTATTGTAAAACAATCTAACTAGCCTAGGATAGATGGGTTTAGTTGATCTACAAAATTGGAAGTGGATTTAGGTTTACCAAACCATTGGATAGTCTCTATGTCTCTAAATTCATTCAGATCTACGTATTTTTCCCTTATTGATGCTTCTTAGTTCGAAGGAGAGAAATTTTTCAGCATGGTTTTGGAATAAAAAAAGGGGTAAGATCAAACTCTACTACAAATCTCATCTTTTCCTTATCCCTTGAGGATCTTCTAGAACCCATAACTACTGCTGTTTAAAAGAGATAAAGATGAACAAGTGAATGAAGAACAAAACAAATTTCAGAGGTTCTTAGAGAATACCTTAGTGAAATCTTCAAAATAGGGGAGCCATTCTTGATGTTTTGCTTGAAATGGGGAGGTATTTGGAAGGCTAAACGAGGTGAAATGAGGATGGAGGCTTGGAGGAGTAGAATGAAAAGAAGTGAGTTGGGGTGGGTTTCTGCTTGACTAGTGTGGGTTAAAAAAAGGCAGAGTTCTTGGGGGTTGCACCTCTGGCTGGAGGCGGTGCAACGCGGCAGCCTTCGTGAAGGCTGGAGGTGCCACAGCTGGCTGGAGAAGGTGCCGCCCAACTGGAGAAGGTGCCACCGCTTGTAGGCAGTGAACACCTTATTGTGATTTGATCAGGAGGTTTGTCTTCGAGGTGAGTTTTCATTCAGAGCAATTAGCGTTGCTTACATGATTACGTGTGTGTTTTTTATTTCAAGGCAAAAGCAGCTTGTGATCAAGATAGAACTTTTAACATGCATACTCTAATATTGGTACATGTGTTAAGTGATTTTGAAAAGTCCATTGGCTGTATCCAAATTGCTTTTGTGATTTTCATAATTACCACTGGTTGTTGTATCCAAATTGCGTTTGGGTCATGGACTGTCAGAATCAAGGAGCAGAACATTAATTCTTGCTCGACTTAAGGTTTTAATGTTTTTTATAGAAAGGGATGATTTTTAGGTACCCATTTGCTTTTGGGTGCCTCACTAATAGATCTAAATTTTTTCTATCATGTTGCATAAATTTGTCATGGTTCCTTTAGGAACCCAAAATCAATTGTTTGGACTAAATTTCCTGAATGGACAATAATCGTCTGTGTCCAAACTTACAACAAAAGTTGCATTTGCTTTGATGTCTAACATGTAAGATGGGGCCTTTTATGAAGGTAGTTGGATTTGGTGAGGACTCCTCACAAATCCAATCCCACTTCTTTTATAGGAACATGACCCTTGTTTGTAAGGATCATGTTTAATGACTTGCTACCAACCTCGAATTTCTTCAAGGTGTCCTTAAAGTAGCAAGTTTTCTTTTTGAACGACTTCTAGATCATGACATTTGACACATGAATTTAAACTATCATGATATTCAATTTTTAACTTATTAAAATCACAAGTAAGACTATTATGTTCCTTTTTTAGCAATTTGTATTTTCTATTGATAATCTTGCATTCATCAAATAAGTCATGGAAGGCATTTAATAATTCATGAAAGATAAATCAGCATCTAATAAATTAGATTTACCTCCTCTCCGATGGCCATAAGGCGTAATGAGCAACTTGCTTTCGGTGTTGGACTCCTCTTCTTCAGATCTTTCGGTCATCCCATGTTGCTTGAAGAGCCTTCTTCTTTGATGTTCTTCTTTTGACTTGGGGACAATCACTCTTGTAGTGTCCGACTTTTTTACATTCATAGAGATCACTTGGTCCTTCTTGGGTTCAAGCTTATTTTTAGTATCATTCTTAAACTTGTTTTTTTTCTTGAAAAATTTTTTAAATTTTCTTGTTAAAAGTGCCAAGTCATCATTACAGTCCTCATCACTTAAGTTTTCTCTCAAGTGGCATTCAGAAGTTTTAAGTGCCATATCCTTCTGTTCTTTGGAAGGATGTCTTCTTGCTCTTCATGAGCTTTGCAAGTCATCTCATAGGTCATTAATGACCCGATTAGTTCTTCAAGAGGGAAGTTGTGCAGATCTTTTGCCTCTTGAATAGCAGTGACTTTAGGATCCCAACTTTTAGGAAGGGATCTTAGTATCTTATTCTGAGTTTCAAAATCAAAAAAAACTTTTTTCCCAGTCCTTTTAGATTGTTGGCGACATCGTGAAAGCGGGTAAACATGTCGCCAATGGTTTCCTTTCGGTTTCATCGGAAAAGTTCAAAAGAATGCAACAACAAATTGATTTTTGACTCTTTCCTCTACTTGTGCCCTCGTGGGTCACTTCAAGTGTGTGCCAAATATCAAATGCAGTTTCGCAATTTGAAACACGATTAAACTCGTTTTATCAAGTCTTTAAAAAAGGCATTCATAGCCTTTGCATTTAAGAAGCGAAAGCCTTCTTTTCCAATTCATTCAAATCGATCATTGGAAGAAGACTTTGAAAATCCATTTTTCAACAAGGTTCCATAGTTCAAAATCCATGGAATAAGAAAAGATCCTCATTAGGGGTCTTCCAGTAGGTATGTAGTCCATTCCACTGGAACATGGGTGGGCGTGTAATAGAATACCCCTCTTGGTTTCGGCGTGCATGCCATCTCTCTTGGGTTTTAATCGTTAGAAAGTTAACCTGGCTCACGATACCAATTGTTAGGATCGAGAGCACTAGAGGAGGGGTGAATTGGTGCAGTGGAAAACTTTCTGTGATTAAAACCAGCTGCGTTTGAATGATAAGGACAACTAAAGCAAGGTTTCAGTCAATCTATGCGACGGTTTGCAGCAATGATGAAAACCAGAATATCGGTAAAACTGAAATCCGATGTTAAATGCGAAGAAACAGATTTACGTATAAGTGTCGATTAAGTAAATCACTTGTTTGAACAAGTATAAAACAGTGTGCTGCTATTGTACAGCTCAAAAGTAATCTGCAAAAAAAGCAGATTCACGTCTAGCATGAATTTATGTCTAAGCAAAAAATGCGTCTAAACACAGATTTCGTCTAAACTTTTGAAACTCGTTTGTAAAATGGTGAAGGCGGTATGCAGTTGAAATCAAGATGGCGTAAAGCTGAAATCTGATGATTTAATGCGAGGAAAGCCCGATTTCGTCTAAATGCAATTTTCGTCTAGCGCATGTTTTCGTCAAACGCAGTTTTATGTCTAAATGCAGTTTTACATCTAAGCGCAGTTTTTGGTATGGTTTCTGGACTTCAGTTAAATCATGCGAAAAGTAAAGTATATATGAGCCCTTACGTTGAGGATAATGTCTTTATTGCACAAACTTTGGGGGTTAGTGAGGGAAGCTTACCAGTTCCTTATTTGGGTCTCCCGCTCATATCCACAGGCATTCACAAAACCCACTGTCAGCCTATCTTGCAAAAAATAAAGAATAGAATTTCTTCTTGGAAAAATAGGTTTCTATCAAAAGCAGGGCGACTGAACTCATCCGATTCGGTATTGCACTCCTACTTTATATATTGGTGTAATGCATTTCTTCTGCCTGCTGGACTTCTCAAGATATTGAGCGGTTATTAATGAACTTCTTCTAGAATGGCACAAATGATAAGGCAATGCATATGGTAAATTGGGATAGCATTTGCAAACCCGAAAGATGAAGGGGGGCTAAACTTGAGAAATACTAGAGATTGGAATCAAGCATGTCTGGTGCAGCAATTGTGGGATCTTTTGCAAAACAAATGTTCCTTATGGTCACATTGGGTTTCTGCTAGGTATCTTTCAAAAAGAATCAATCTGGGAAATTTCAACAAGAACATACCACTCTGCAGCTTGGAAAGGAATTTTAAAAGGCAAGGAATTGGCTAATCAAACACATTTAAGTATGCAATCTCTTCTGGAACTAGTACTAATATGTGATGCGATCCTTGGGTGAATGGGAAGAGTATATTTCAATTATATGGTGACAGAATACTGAAAAGATCTTGGGGCTCCCAAAGGTTGGAAGGTTTTTGAGTTCATTGCTACTTGGTACCTGGTGTCTCCCTAATCCTATTTCTCCCGAAATGTTATCACTTTGGCCGACTATTATAGCTATTCCAATCATGAACAACTCTTCAGATATACTTATTTGCCCTCATGACAATGGCAAATTTAGTGCCACATCATGGAATCAAATTAGGCAAAGAAATAACAAGTGGGTCCCAAGCAGTTGGACATGGGATCGGCCGGGATCACAAAGACATTCCTTATGTACATGGCAGGCCCTTCTCAATAAACTACCTACAATAGACAATATGAAAAAAGAATTATCTATCATGTTAACCGATGCTCCCTTTGTATGCAACAAGAAGAAACTGTTGACCACCTCTATTTTGCTTGTGATTATACAAAATGGATATGGAAGGAGATTCTCCAGCGATTTGAACTCAATAAACTGCGAACCAAACTTGCACCAAGAACTAGGCGACCTCATGCAATGTTTCTCAAAGAAAAGGGCCTCTCACACAACTGGCAAAGGTTACTTTCAGATCGCTATTTGGTGGATGTGGAAGGAGAGATGTAACAAAATCTTTGAATGTCAACACACAAACAATGCTCAACTATTGAAAGAGATTATTAGAGACTCAAGATCTGTATGGAGCAAGATCTCAAAAGCGGAGACACTTTACCCAAAAGAAAAAAATATATTTTTATCAATTTTAATTTTGCTATTAGCTAAAGATCTTGAGAATGATGCCAAACATTTTTTTTAGCTAAAGATCTTAGGAGTTATAGTCTACAGCATGTGTAGTCATAACTATCGCATTAGCACTCTATGAGTTACATGGCTTTGTCAATGACTTGTATAGATAAAGCTATTTGTAGAAACTTTACACATAATCAATTTACTTTTACTTACCAAAAAAAAAAAAAAAGCGTCTAAGCGCTATTTTTCAAATCTAAGCGCAGTTTTCGTCTAAAGCGCAGTTTTCGTCTAAGCGTTGTTTTCGTCTAAAAGGTAGTTTTTCGTCAAAGCGTAATTTCACGTCTAAACATAGTTTTGAACTTTGAAAAGCATTTTATGAATACGCAAAAGGCAATTTGCAGTTATAAATGGAATCAAAGCAAGCGTAAACTGCAGCGTAAAGATGGAAAACAAAGAAACACCGATTTACATCTGAATGCAGATTCGGAAAGATAAGAGTTTAGAGACTCGTTAAGTAAAAAGCGCAGAGGGCAGTAGCTATGTAGGAGGTTTGCAGTAATGATAAAGTGCTCAAGTAAAAGCAAACCAGAGATTTAGAGTGGTTGGTCAGTCTTGACCTACTCCACTTTTGGCTTCCTCCTCCTCGACGAGGTCACCGGCGTCAACTAGCTGCCTTCCTTCAATGGGCGAAGGCTAACTGCCCTTTACAGTTCCTCTCCTTTTGGCCGGGCTCGGGAGACAACCCTTACAGATCCTTTCTCTCCTCTCTTTACAACTCAAGACTTGAAGAACAGAAAGAGGAGAACTTTGGACTTACACAAATTTGAGCTCTTAGAATCACTGAAAAGATCAAAAGAATTCGGTGTGGATCTGTATCTTTTCAGTGCTGAATGGATTAGGGGTATTTATAGGCCCCAACCCAGTTCAAATTTGGAGCTCAAAACGATCAAATCGATCAAATCCCGGAATTCGGGATCAGGCGGTTACACCTCTTGACTGGAGAGGTTGCACCGCCTGGCAAGCTTCGGAGACTGAGCCCAGGCAGTTGCACCTCTCTGTCAGGGGCGGTTGCACCGCCTGAGTCTGGCTCAAGCGAGCCCCAGGCGGTTCCACCTCTGACTGAGGCGGTTGCACCTCTCTGCTGAGCTGCTCGAAGGCCAAGCTCAGGCGGTGCTACCTCTATGTCGGGGAGGTTGCACTTGAGTCCTTCGAAAGACTGAGCTCTGGGCGGTTGCACCCTCCTGGCTGGGGCGGTTGCACTGCCCAGATCTCGCTGGGAGACACAGCCCTGGCGGTTGCACCTCCTGGCCTAGGCGGTTGCACCGCCTGGTGCAATCGGGGGTCCAAATGGTTAGCTCCATTGGCCCAATTTCAATCTTCGGGGGCCCAATTGCCCCAAGATTAAGCTAATGGGATCACCTCCCATTTTCAACTTAATCAGCGTGCTAACTTCTGATTAAATCTAAGACAACTTCTGCAGCTTTGCTCGATCGTCAATGTCGCTTCTTCCGGCAAGTTTCCGGCGAACTTCCGTCGATCATCGATGAACCCTCGGTGATTCTTCTGCGGACATCCGCAAACTCGGACTTTGCGACGATCCACTTGGCGAGTTCCGGCGAGCTTAAGCAGCAAGCTTCTGGACTTCCGGATCTTTTCTGCTGAACCTCCGACGACCGTCGAACTTCCGTCGAACTCTCGAACTCCCAGCGTGATCATGATCTTGACTCGGCAACTCCTGCTGCTTGTCTAACTTTCATCGTAGTTAATCCTGCACAGTTATCTCAACACATGGATTAGATAACAAATGACAATTGACTTCATCATCAAAATCCGAGATTCAACAATCTCCCCTTTTTTGATGATGACAATCAATGATAATGGAGTTATCATAACTCCCCTATCTATATGCCATAGTTGAGATAAGTCAACCTTGAATTCAAGACCTAAAAATTCAAGTGGCGTATTGATAAGTTAGATCAGTTAAACTTATCAATACTCCCATCATGATGCCCATCATGATGTATCTCTTCAAGAATGATTGTGTTTGTAACTATTCATCATGTAATCAAATAAAGCTGCGAAGGACTATTACATGATGCACACATTTGAGATTTTCTAGCAAGTTTGCATTTGCTTCACAAGATAGAATATCAACTCAAGACATAATGCAAACTATAGCATCTGTTCATATATCTCTTGGTGATGCAAGGATGGCATAACTATATGATTATTGCAGTGTTTATCAATTCATATGTTTCTCCCCCTTTGTCATCAACAAAAAGCATGATAGCATTTTTCAACAAGTAGAAGGAAAGTCATTTTTCAGCAAGTTTTCATAAGAGTGTACAGGAAACTCTCATTTTTAGCATTCAGGCCGAAAAATGAACTTCTTACATGCATTCGGTTATGAGTAAGCTACTGATTTTTAAAAACATTTGTCATATAATTTTGAACATGTTATTTGATCAAGTGATGCCAAGGTTTAGATAGCACATGCAAGCTAGCAGTTTTTTGCTTCTTTTGCAGTGTTAGCTTTTGATATTATGTATAACTATTTCAAAGTGTTTATTTTTTGGTAAGTAAAAGTAAATTGATTATGTGTAAAGTTTCTACAAATAGCTTTATCTATACAAGTCATAGACAAAGCCATATAACTCATAGAGTGCGAATCGATAGTTATGACTACACATGTTGTAGACTATAACTCCTAATTATAATCAAAATAGAAAATGTTTATCAGATATATCAAAATTTGGCATCATTCCCAAGATCTTTAGCTAATAGCAAAATTAAAATTGATAAAAATATATTTTTCTCTTTGGGTAAAGTGCTCCGTTTTGAGATCTTGCTCCATACAGGATCTTGAGTCTCTAATAATCTCTTTCAATAGCTGAGCATTGTTTGTGTGTTGACATTTAAAGATTCTGTTACATCTCTCCTTCCACATCCACCAAATAAGCATCTGAAAGTAACCTTTGCCGGTTGTGTGAGAGGACCTTTTCTTGAGAAACATTGCGTGAGTTAAGCCTAGTTCTTGGTGCAAGTTTGGTTGCGGCAGTCTATTGAGTTCAAATCGCTGGAGAATCTCCTTCCATATCCATTTTGTATAATCACAAGCAAAATAAAGGTGGTCAACAGTTTCTTCTTGTTGCATACAAAGGGAGCATCGGTTAACATGATAGATACCTCTTCTTTTCATATTGTCTATTGTAGGTAGTTTATTGAGAAGGGCCTGCCATGTACATAAGGAATGTCTTTGTGATCGATTCGATCCCATGTCCAACTGCTTGGGACCCACTTGTTATTTCTTTGCCTAATTTGATTCCATGCAGATGTGGCACTAAATTTGCCATTGTCATGAGGCCAAATAAGTTTATCTAAAGAGTTGTTCGTGATTGGAATAGCTATAATAGTCGGCCCAAAGTGATAACATTTGGGGAAATAGGATTAGGGAGACACCAGGTACCGTTAGCAATGAACTCAGAAACCTTCCAATCTTTGGGAGCCAGAGATCTTTCCGTGATTCTGTCACCATATAATTGAAATATACTCTTCCCATTCACCCAAGGATCGTACCACATATTAGTACTAGTTCTAGAAGAGATTGCATAGGAAATGTGTTTGATTAGCCAATTCCTTGCCTTTAAAATTCCTTTCAAGCTGCAGAGTGGTATGTTCTTGTTGAAATTTCCCAGATTGATTCTTTTGAAAGATACCTAGCAGAAACCCAATGTGACCATAAGGAACATTTTGTTTTGCAAAAGATCCCAGAATTGCTGCACCGGACATGCTTGATTCCAATCTCTAGTATTTCTCAAGTTTAGCCCCCTTCATCATTTTTTCGGTTTACAAATGCTATCCCAATTTACCATATGCATTGCCTTATCATTTTTGTGCCATTCAGGAAGAAGTTCATTAATAACCGTTCAATATCTTGGAGAAGTCCAGCAGGTAGAAGAAATGCATTACACCAATATATAGAGTAGGAGTGCAATACCAACGGATGAGTTCGAATTCGTCCTGCTTTTGATAGAAACCTATTTTTCCAAGAAGAAATTCTATTCTTTATTTTTTGCAAGATAGGCTGACAGTGGGTTTTGTGAATGCCTGTGGATATGAGGGGAGACCCAAATAAAGGAACTGGCAAGCTTCCCTCACTAACCCCAAAGTTTGTGCAATAAAGACATTATCCTCAACGTAAGGGCTCATATATACTTTACTTTTAGCATGATTTAACTGAAGTCCAGAAACCATACCAAAGTCATTCATAATAGTAGCCAGGTTCTTTACTGAAGTTGGTTCATTTTGGAGAAAGATAAGTAAGTCATCTGCAAATGTTATATGTGATATATGAACAGAACCAGCAATGGGTACCTTAATGCTGCCATTTAAGACTGCGTGTTCCAACATACAGCTAAGTCCTTCCATCATAATAAAAAAATCATGGAGAGAGTGGATCACCTTGTGGGATGCCATTTGTGCTCCCAAAAAAAAACCAATTGGTGAGCCATTAAAGAGTATCGAAAACTTTGGAGTTTCAGGCAAGATTGAATCAATTAACCCATTGCTGTGGGAAGTTCATATCGAGGAGCATCTTATAGATAAACTTCCTATTAACTGAATCGAAGGCTTTCCGTAAATCAGCTTTAAAACATATTTTTGTCCCTCTTGCTTTTGAATGCAAATCTTTGACCAAGTCATTAGCAAGCAAAATGTTATGATGTATACTTCTCCCTTTGATGAAAGCAGCTTGGTTTGGGCTAATGATCTTGTGTATTACCTTTTGCATTCTATTTGCCAATACTTTGGAGATGATCTTGTAAATAAAGTTGCATAATGATATGGGTCGATAGTTCTCTAGTGAATCAGCCCCTGCATTCTTGAATTAAGGAAATAAAAGTGCAATTCATCTCTCTAAGAATATGACCTGAAGAAAAAAAAATGTTGGCAAAAGCCTTGATCACATCATTTCCAATAATAGACCAAGCAGTTTGGTAAAATTCAGCTGGAAATCCATCTGGACCTGGGCTTTTTTTGTGCTTTGGTGACTTAAAGACAACACATACAATTTCGTCATCTGTAATTGGGGCATTGAGGATTGAAATAGCTTCTGAATCAAGTTTTCTATTCGGCTCCACATGAATGTTATTAGGTTTCCCAAGCTTGATTGAGTAAGGAATAAAAAATTGCTCTGTGTGTGCTTTAACCTCATCCAACTTCTCAATAAGATTATCATCTTTGTCTCTGCATTTGCTGATACGGTTAATAGCCCTTGAGTAGCAATTGAAGCATAGAAAAATTTTGTATTGGAATCCCTAGCGTAAGCCAATGTTGTCGAGACTTCTGCTTTGCAAAACTTTCCTCCTGTTTAAAAGGCTTGCATGAAGTTATTTCTGGCTTCTGCCTCTTTGTAGATAATATTTTCATCATTTGGCTGAAGTTGCAGCTCATGTTGCATAGACATTAGTTCCTTTCTGCAAAGTTGAACTCTGGTGTTAATATTGCCAAAGGTATTTGTATTCCACTCCTTTAGTGCTGCTTTACAGGCTTTGAGCTTTTGACATAAGATGTGGGGGGGGGATCCATGCACATTAACATTTCAAGCAGATCTGATAACATCAAGAAATTGAGGATGAGTACTCCACATGTTAAAGAATCTAAATGGTTTCTTGCCTCTTGGTGTCGCTTTTTTTTTTTCTGCGTGTATATACATTAAAGAATGGTCAGAAAACAAAGCAGCACCATACTCAAAGAAGTGAATCTGGGTAAACTGTTAACCATTCATGATTAATCAAACACCTATCAAAGTCGAGCCATTATTTTTTCTGTTAGCAGCACCTTGATTACTCCAGGAGAGCCAATTACCCACAGATTTCATATCAAACAATGCTGCAGTGTCAATGTAATCATTGAACTTTTGAAGCTGGCTTTCTGAAAGTTGTCTACCACCCTGTTTTTCATTTGTGTACCGAACAGTATTAAAGTCTCCAAGAACAATCCAAGGTACATTGAGACAGCCATTTACAATATTAGTCAGGTCAGACCAAAAAGTATTTCTTTCTTGCATACTGTTTTGAAGCATATATACCAGTGAAATTGAATTGACAGCCATTCTTTTTTATCCTCTACCTTAAGATGAATGAATTGATCAGTAGCAGAAATAAACCAAGCATTAATAGAGTTAGGATGCCATAAGACCCATATTCTACCAAAAGTGTCATTTGAGTCATTGGTAAACAGTTCTGCGTCCGGCCATATTAAATTCTTTTTGAGATTGAGCCTTGCGATTGTTTAATTTTTTGTTTCCACTAGAATAACAATATCACATCGGCAGACTTGATTATTCTATTGAGCTCCGACATTTCTCCGACTTATTAAGTCCATGAACATTCCAACATGTTATCTTCATTAGTAAAAGATAGTAAGGTATTCATCCTCGACTTTGGATGGATTGTACCATCCTTTTTTTCTTATCTTTTGGTTTTTTGTATTTTCCTCCCACAATATCCTTACCTTTTATGGCTTTATTCCTATATTTATCCACTTCATCTACAGCTTGCAGATTTTTAAACTTTAAAATACCTTGAATCATGTGGTCTTGATTGGCAGGGGTTTGTTGAAGCTTCGATAAGATTGTTGCATCACAATATCCTGGATAGTACTTGTTGGAGCAGTCTGGCTATAGAGGTTTGTTGGAGCATGAGTTTGTTGAGACAGAATATCCTTGTTGGCAATGTTTGTTGTGGCCTGAGTTTGTTGAGGAATAATATCCTTGCTAGCGAGATTTGCTTGGACCTGAGTTCGTTGAGCTAGTGTGGATGGATCGATGATATTGGAAGAGATGAAGTTCTGACTTATGTTTCTCCTGTCCACTAGTACCATGGGAAACCTCTGTTGTGGAAGGCTCGACATTATAGGTACAGATAAAGTTTTGGAATTGTCCTTCTGTCATTGATTGCTTTCCTTGTGAGTCGGAATGCTCAATAGTTTTGCCACCATCGGTCTTGCTGCCAATAGAGAAGAATCACTTTGTTGCTGAGGCGCTTGGCGTGGTCGATAGACCTTTGTGGTTGGATTTGGGGTTTTGCTGACAAGCTCCATTTGGATGACCAAAAAGATAAGCAACGCTGACATCGTTGTGGCCTCCAGGAATATGAGACATGTACCTTAGAGTATTCCCGTCAAGATCACGATAGAAAACCTCATTAGGAAGATCTTCATCGGAAGAAACCAGCACATGCTTTCGTGCAAATGTTAATCTCGTCTGAGCTGCTGTTGCTTTGTCGATGTAGAGTGGCTGTCCCAGAGTGCTGCATAACTTTGCAATAAAAGCGTCGACTCAAAGATGTAGAGGTAGTCCTTGAAAGGATACCCATAATGGAATAGACTGTAGGCTATCTAACTCCAAAGCGGACATCAGGAGACCAGCGTCGTAAAATCATTGGATGACCGGCGGATAGTCCAGAATCCTTGAGGATTAAGCTGCAAATCTTCTTCAGAGTATAGCTTGCAAACAAAGAATCCGTTCTCCAGCATATGAAGATCAAATGACGATATTCCCCATCGAGTTTTGATAAATGAGGATAGTGGGAAATAAGATGTTTTGAGACCTACCACATAGCCAACAATCGCCATAGACCATGTCTCAATAAGCTCTGCTGAATCAACAGTCTCGTATACAGCAATCTTCTTATCAGCCTGAACTGGGTAAAAGAATTCCAAGCTTAGATCTGGACTTCCAACGGAGCCTTGAAGAGGCTAGTCAAGGCCGAGGATGGCTGGAAATGAGAGCAGGCTGTCGCGATCTAGGCGGCGACCCTTCGATGCTGGTTGGTGAAGGAGTTTCTCTCTGAAAAAAGATATGTTGGAAGAGCAACTTGGGGGGTAGCGGTAGGGAGTCTTGCCATCGTTTCAACCCTCTCGCCACCATCGCCAGCCCTAGAGGCCATCGCTGCCATGTTTGATCCCTCTGGTCGCCGCCACAGAAACGACGCCATTGGGAAAAGCCACCGCTGCAGTATATTAGATCGCCGCTATGGTACCCGTCACCCTAGGGATTTATGGTTGCAGCTACAGTATCGTCGCCCTTGGGGAGAAGCCGGCCTTCACGGAGATCTGATCGCTGCTACAGTGTCGTCGCCGCCGCTACAGTACTGTCGTCCTTGGGAGATCTGATCACCTCTACAGTGTCGTCACCCCTTCCATTTCGTGGGAGAAAGCCGACGCTGCAGGAGTTAGATCGCCTTTAGGGAGATATGGTTGTCGCTACAGTACCGTCGCCCTAGATCTGGGCGCCGCCGCCGCACAGTAGCGTCGCCCTTGGGAGATCTGATCACCGCTACAGTGCCGTCGCCCTTCGCCCGTGGGAGAAAGCCAAGCGATGCAGGAGTCAGATCGTCCTAGGGGAGATCTGGTCGCCGCTATAATGCCGTCGCCCTAGATCTGGTCGCCGCTACAGTATCGCCGCCGCCGCTACAGTATCGTCGCCCTAGATCTGGTTGCCGCTGATGTATTTCGAGTGTTTATTAATTCTAGTATTCCATCATATGGCATGATATTGACTTGTATCGCTGTGAAGCAATATCATTTCGTGATGTACATATTTCGAATATTTTAGCAAGTGTAGCATTGCATCACATGGTAAGATATCAGCTAGTCTGATGCAAATTTTTGTTTGATATCTTGATACAAGGCATGATAGCAATCATATTAACATTAGTAATAGCAACAATATCAATGTCATACTGCTGACTTATCAACTACATTGGTATGTCGATTCATATATTTTCAAGGCATAAGGTTTTTAAACCATTTTAGTTTCAGTGCAAAATCTGAGATAAACAACAAGGGATATTTGTAAATATGCTTACAAAAACAAAGATAACCATCTCAGGGTAACATATGGAGTGTACAACATATCAGGTAACCATATCAAAAACAAAGTTCTTCATGATGAATAACATAAGTTTACAACATGTCATATCAAAAAACAACGGATGTTCTTACAAGCTCATTCATGAGGTGAAAGGTTGAAGTGCCTAAATAAAGTGTCAAATTGTCGATGGATTTGCTGCAGCTCGGTTAGGATTTGATCTTGTCGGAAGTTCAAGCCGTTCTTGTCTTTGTTCAAATCGGTCCATCGAATCTCGATATCTTGATGGATGATGTGTGAGTTTGCTCAACCGGATGTGTTTCCTCAAAGGGACAGATCGGAGGAGATTGGGTACTCCTAAAGACTGGTGTTTCCGGCTCAGGTTCAGGTTTAGGTTCAGGTTGAGGGGGATCAGTTCTTCTAGGCATTCTAACCCAGTTACCGTTTCTATAGTGACATCTTAGTCGGTAAAGTAGATTTTTGTTTATTATGCTGAATCTATCTACTTTCATTACTTCTTCTTCTGGTGGTATTTGAATGTCGTAAGCTTTCATTATTCTAGTAATTATTCCACCATATGGGAGCATCATATCTTTCTTAGATAATTCTAACATATTTTGTTGGATCAGATAGCCAAGACAAATGTCACGTCCTTTCGTGATTAGGTACATAATTCCTAATTCTAATTGACTCACTTCATCATGATGGTATTGTTTAGGAAGAATTATACTAGTCATGATATGATGAAGTATCTTAGTGTTAAAAGACAGTAGATGTTCACAGCTTTTAGGAACAAATTCTATGTTAGGATTGGCAAAGATTGTTCCTAAGGCTTCAACATAGGATGTTTCAATAGTTTCTTCATTCCATGATCCTCTAAAGTAAAGTCCTATGCTTTTCATGGGAATGCCTATCATATCACAAATGAATCTATCATTGATTGAGATGTGTTGTCCTAAGAGATAAGTTGACATCCTTTCTTCATCATCTATTTGCATGTTATTGTAAAACAATCTAACTAGCCTAGGATAGATAGGTTCGTTGATCTGCAAAATTGGAAGTAGATTTAGGTTTGCAAACTATTGGATAGTCTCTCGTCTCTAAGTTCATTCAGATCTACGTATTTTCCCTTATTGATGGCTTCTTAGTTGAAGGAGAGAAATTTTTTCAGCATGGTTTTGGAATAAAAAAGGGTAAGATCAAACTCTTCTACTAATCTCCTCTTTCCCTTATCCCTTGAGGATCTTCTAGAACCCATAACTACTGCTGTTTAAAGAGATAAAGATGAACAAGAGTGAATGAAGAACAAAACAGAATTTCAGAGGTTCTTAGAGAATACCTTAGTGAAATCTTCAAAATAGGGAGCCATTCTTGATGTTTTGCTTCGAAATGGGAGGTATTTGGAAGGCTAAACGGGGGTGAAATGAGGATGGAGGAGGCTTGGAGGAGTAGAGAATGAAAGAGAAGTGAGTTGGGGTCGGTTTCACCGCCGGCCCCTAGTGTGGGTCAAAAAAGGTAGAGTTGTGGGCGGTTGCACCCTGGCTGGGCGGTGCAACCGCTGGCAACTCGTGAAGGCTGGAGGTGCCACCGCTGGCTGGAGAGGTGCCACCCGCCGGCTGGAAAGGTGCCACCGCTTGTAGGCAGTGAACACCTTATAGTGATTTGATCAGGGAGGTTTTGTCTTGAGGAGAGTTTTCATTCAGAGCAATTGCGTTGCTTACATGATTTGTGTGTGCGTTTTTTTATTTCAAGGCAAAAGCGCATGCGATCAAGATAGAACTTTTAACGTGCATACTCTAATGTCGTACATGTGTTCGTGATTTTGAAAAGTCACATTAGGTTGTATCCAAATTGCTTTTGTGATTTCATAATTACCACTCGTTGTTGTATCCAAATTGAGTTTGGGTCATGACTGTCGAGAATCAAGGAGCAGAACATTAATTCTTGCTCCAGCTTAAAGGTTTTAATGTTTTTTATAGAAAGGGATGATTTTTAGGTACCCATTTGCTTTTGGATGCCTCACTAATAGATCTAAATTTTCTATCATATTGCATAGAATTTGTCATGGTTCCTTTAGGAACCCAAATCAATTGTTTGGACTAAATTTCCTGAATGTACAATAATGTCGTCTGTGTCCAAACTTGCAAACAAAAGTTGCATTTGCTTTGATGTCTAACATGTAAGATGGGGCCTTTTACGAAGGTAGTTGGATTTTGGTGAGGACTCCTCACAAATCCAATCCCACTTCTTTTGGGAACATGACCCTTGTTTGTAAGGATCATGTTTAATGACTTGCTACCAACCTCGAATTTCTTCAAGGTGTCCTTAAGTAGGAAGTTTTCTTTTTGAACAGCTTCTAGATCATGACATTTGACACATGAATTTAAACTATCATGACATTCAATTTATAACTTATTAAAATCACAAGTAAGACTATCATGTTCCTTTTTTAGCAATTTGTATTTTCTATTGATAATCTTGCATTCATCAAATAAGTCATGGAAGGCATTTAATAATTCATCGAAAGATAAATCAGCATCTAATAAATTCGTTACCTCCTCTCCGATGGCCATTAAGGCGTAATGAGCAACTTGCTCGGTGTTGGACTCCTCTTCTTCAGATCTTTCGAGTCATCCATGTTGCATGAAGAGCCTTCTTCTTTGATGTTCTTCTTTTGACTTGGGGACAATCACTCTTGTAGTGTCCCGACTTTTTTACATTCATAGCAGATCACTTGGTCCATCTTGGGTTCAAGCTTATTTTTCAGTATCATTCTTAAACTTGTTTTCTTGAAGAATTTTTTTAAATTTTCTTGTTAAAAGTGCCAAGTTATCATCACAGTCCTCATCACTTGAGTTTTCTCTCAAGTGGCATTCAGAAGTTTTAAGTGCCATATCCTTCCTGTTCTTTGGAAGGATGTCTTCTTGCTCTTCATGAGCTTTGCAAGTCATCTCATAGGTCATTAATGACCCGATTAGTTCTTCAAGAGGGAAGTTGCGAGATCTTTTGCCTCTTGAATAGCAGTGACTTTAGGATCCCAACTTTTAGGAAGGGATCTTAGTATCTTATTCTGAGTTCAAAATCCGAAAACTTTTTTTTCGAGTCTTTTTAGACTGTTGGCGACATCCGTGAAGCGGGTAAACATGTAGCCGATGGTTTCACTTTCGGTTTCATCGGAAAAGTTCAAAAAGAATGCAACAACAAATTGATTTTTGACTCTTTCACTCTACTTGTGCCCTCGTGGGTCACTTCAAGTGTGTGCCAAATATCAAATGCAGTTTATTAAGTTGAAACACGATTAAACTCGTTTTTATCAAGTGCATAAAATAAGGCATTCATAGCCTTTGCATTAAGAGCGAAAAGCCTTCTTTTCCAATTCATTCCAATCGATCATTGGAAGAAGACTTTGAAAATCCGTTTTCAACAAGGTTCCACAGTTCAAAATCCATAGAGATAAGAAAGATCCTCATTCGGGTCTTCCAGTAGGTGTAGTCCATTCCACTGAACATGGGTGGGCGTGTAATAGAATGCCCCCTCTTGGTTTGCCCTCTCTTGGGTTTTAATCCGTTAGAGAGAGTTAACCTGGCTCGATACCAATTGTTAGGATCGAGAGCACTAAGGGGGGTGAATTAGTGCAGCGGAAAACTTTCTACGATTAAAACCGAAAGCTGCGTTTGAATGATAAGGACAACTAAGCAAGGTTTCAGTCAATCTATGCAGGCAGTTTGCAGCAATGATGAAAACTAGAATATCGGCGCAAACTGAAATCCGATGTTCGTACAAAGAAACAGATTTACGTCTAAGTGTCGATTCGTAAATCACTTGTTTAGACAGAAGTATAAAGACAGTGTGCTGCTATTGTACAGCTCAAAAAGTAATCTGCAAAAAGCAGATTTACGCCTAAACGCATGAGATTTCACGTATAAGCGCAAATTCGTCTAAACACAGAATTGCGTTCTAAACTTTGAAACTTCGTTTTGTAAGCGTAAACTGAAATCTGATGATTGCGCGAGGAAAGCCGATGATCTAAATGCAGTTTTACTTCTAAGCGCAGTTTTACTTTGCGTTTAAGTCGCAGTTTTTCGTCTAAACGCAGTTTTACGTCTAACGCGCAGTTTTTGCGTCTAAATGCAGTTTTGCATCTAAACGCGCTATTTTGCGTCTAAACACAGTTTTATGTCTAAACGCAGTTTTTCGTCTAAGCGCTGTTTTTTTCGTCTAAAGCGCAGTTTTCGTCAAAACGTAATTTTACGTCTAAGCGCGGTTTTGAACTTTGAAGCGTTTTATGAATACGCAGAAGGCAATTTGCAGTTATACTGCAGCGGTGGCTTTTCCCAATGGCGTCGTTTCTGTAGCGGCGACCAGAGGGATCAAACATGGCAGCGATGGCCCCTAGGGCTGGCGATGGTGGTGAGAGGGTTGAAACGATGGCAAGGCTCCCTACCGCTACCCCCCAAGTTGCTCTTCCAACATATCTTTTCCAGAGAGAAACTCCATTGACCAACCAGCATCGAAGCAGGTCGCGCTCTAGATCGCGACAGCCTGCTCTCATTTCCAGCGATCCTCGGCCTTGGACTAGCCTCTTCAAGGCTCCGGTTGGAAGTCCAGATCTAAGCTTGGAATTCTTTAGTCCAGAAGTTCAGGCTGATAAGAAGATTGCTATATACGAGACTATTGATTCAGCAGAGCTTATTGAGACATGGTCTATGGCGATTGTTGGCTATGTGGTAGGTCTCAAAACATCTTATTTCCCACTATCCTCATTTATCAAAACTCGATGGGGAATATCGTCATTTGATCTTCATATGCTGGAGAACGGATTCTTTGTTTGCAAGCTATACTCTGAAGAAGATTTGCAGCGAATCCTCGAAGGATTCTGGACTATCCGCGGTCATCCAATGATTCTACGACGTTGGTCTCCTGATGTCCGTTTAGAGTTAGATAGCCTACAGTCTATTCCATTATGGGTATCCTTTCAAGGACTGCCTCTACATCTTTGAGAGTCGACGTTTTATTGCAAAGTTATGCAGCACTCTGGGACAGCCACTCTACATCGACAAAGCAACAGCAGCTCAGACGAGATTAGCATTTGCACGAGCATGTGTGCTGGTTTCTTCGATGAAGATCTTCCTAATGAGGTTTTCTATCGTGATCTTGATGGGAACACTCGGAAGGTACATGTCTCATATTCCTGGAAGCCACAACGATGTCAGCGTTGCTTATCTTTTGGTCATCCAAATGGAGCTTGTCAGCAAACCCCAAATCCAACCACAAAGGTCTATCGACCACGTCAAGCGCCTCAGCAACAAAGTGATTCTTCTCTAATGGCAGCAGCACCGATGGTGGCAAAAACTATTGAGCATTCCGACTGTAAAGGAAAGCACCGCGGACAGAAGGACAATTCCAAAACTTTATCTGTACCTATAATGTCAGAGCCTTCCACAACAGAGGTTTCCCATGGTACTAGTGGACAGGAGAAACATAAGTCAGAAACTTCATCTCTTCCAATATCATCGGATCCATCCACACTAGCTCAACGAACTCAGGTCCAAGCAAATCTCGCTAGCAAGGATATTATTCCTCAACAAACTCAGGCCACAACAAACATTGCCAACAAGGATATTCTGTCTCAACAAACTCATGCTCCAACAAACCTCTCTAGCCAGACTGCTCCAACAAGTACTATCCAGGATATTGTGATGCAACAATCTTATCGAGCTTCAACAAACCCTGCCAATCAAGACCACATGATTCAAGATATTTTAAAGTTTAAAAAATCTGCAAGCTGTAGATGAAGTGGATAAATATAGGAATAAAGCCATAAAAGGTAAGGATATTGTCTTGGGAGGAAAATACAAAATCAAAAGATAAGAAAAAAGGATGGTACAATCCATCCAAAGTCGTAGGATGAATACCTTACTATCTTTTACTAATGAAGATAACATGCTGGAATGTTTTTTGGACTTAATAAGCCGGAGAAATGTCGGGAGCTCAATAGAATAATCAAGTCTGTCGCATGTGATATTGTTATTCTAGTGGAAACAAAAATTAAACAATCGCGTTCAAGCTCAAAAAGAATTTAATATGGCGGACAGAACTGTTTACCAATGACTCAAATGACACTTTTGGTAGAATATGGGTCTTATGGCATCCTAACTCTATTAATGCTTGGTTTATTTCTGCTACTGATCAATTCATTCATCTTAAGGTAGAGGATAAAAAGAATGGCTGTCAATTCAATTTCACTGGTATATATGCTTCAAACAGTATACAAGAAAGAAATACTCTTTGGTTTGACCTGACTAATATTGTAAATGGCTGTCTCAATGTACCTTGGATTGTTCTTGGAGACTTTAATACTGTTCGGTACACAAATGAAAAACAGGGTGGTAGACAACTTTCAGAAAGCCAGCTTCAAAAGTTCAATGATTACATTGACACTGCAGCATTGTTTGATATGAAATCTGTGGGAAATTGGCTCTCCTGGAGTAATCAAGGTGTTGCTAACAGAAAAATAATGGCTCGACTTGATAGGTGTTTGATTAATCATGAATGGTTAACAGTTTACCCAGATTCACTTCTTGAGTATGGTGCCCCTTTGTTTTCTGACCATTCTTTAATGTATATACACGTAGAAAAAGCGACACCAAGAGGCAAGAAACCGTTTAGATTCTTTAACATGTGGAGTACTCATCCTCAATTTCTTGATGTTATCAGATCTGCTTGGAATGTTAATGTGCATGGATCCCCCTTACATCTTATGTCAAAAGCTCAAAGCCTGTAAAGCAGCACTAAAGGAGTGGAATACAAATACCTTTGGCAATATTAACACCAGAGTTCAACTTTGCAGAAAGGAACTAATGTCTTTGCAACATGAGCTGCAACTGCCATAACCAAACTTGCACCAAGAACTAGGCGAACTCATGCAATGTTTCTCAAGAAAAGGGCCTCTCACACAACTGGCAAAGGTTACTTTCAGATCGCTATTTGGTGGATGTGGAAGGAGAGATGTAACAGAATCTTTAAATGTCAACACACAAACAATGCTCAGCTATTGAAAGAGATTATTAGAGACTCAAGATCCTGTATGGAGCAAGATCTCAAAAGCAGACACTTTTACACAAAGAGAAAAATATATTTTTATCAATTTTAATTTTGCTATTAGCTAAAGATCTTGGGAATGATGCCAAATTTTGATATATCTGGATAAACATTTTCTATTTTGATTATAATTAGGAGTTATAGTCTACAACATGTGTAGTCATAACTATAGCATTAGCACTCTATGAGTTACATGGCTTTTGTCTATGACTTGTATAGATAAAGCTATTTGTAGAAACTTTACACATAATCAATTTACTTTTACTTACCAAAAAAAAAAAAAATTGCAGTTATAAATGGAATCAAAAGCGTAAGCGTAAACTGCAGCGTAAAAGATAAATGCGAAGACACCGATTTCGTCTGAATGCAGATTCGGAAAAGATAAGAGTTTAGAGACTCGTTAAGTAAAAGCATGAAGGGCAGTAGCTATGTAGGAGGTTTGCAGTAATGATAAAGTGCTCAAGTAAAAAGCAAACCAGAGATTTAGTGTGGTTGGTCAGTCTTGACCTACTCCACTTTTGGCTTCCTCCTCCGACGAGGTCACCGGCGTCAACTAGCTGCCTTCCTTCAATGGGCGAAGGCTAACTGCCCTTTTACAGTTCCTCTCCTCTTGACGGGCTCAGGAGACAACCCTTACAGATCCTTTCTCTCCTCTCTTTACAACTCAAGACTTTTTTTTTTTTGGTAAGT
>LS990923.1:31175959-31198459 GCA_900464855.2 Musa schizocarpa
GTTGGACATGGGATCGACCGGGATCACAAAGACATTCCTTATGTACATGGCAGGCCCTTCTCAATAAACTACCTACAATAGACAATATGAAAAGAAGAGGTATCTATCATGTTAACCGATGCTCCCTTTGTATGCAATAAGAAGAAACTGTTGACCACCTCTATTTTGCTTGTGATTATACAAAATGGATATGGAAGGAGATTCTCCAGCGATTTGAACTCAATAGACTGCCGCAACCAAACTTGCACCAAGAACTAGGCGAACTCATGCAATGTTTCTCAAGAAAAGGGCCTCTCACACAACTAGCAAAGGTTACTTTCAGATGCGCTATTTGGTGGATGTGGAAGGAGAGATGTAACAGAATCTTTGAATGTCAACACACAAACAATGCTCAGCTATTGAAAGAGATTATTAGAGACTCAAGATCCTGTATGGAGCAAGATCTCAAAACGGAGCACTTTACCCAAAGAGAAAAATATATTTTTATCAATTTTAATTTTGCTATTAGCTAAAGATCTTGGGAATGATGCCAAATTTTGATATATCTTGATAAACATTTTCTATTTTGATTATAATTAGGAGTTATAGTCTACAACAAGTGTAGTCATAACTATCGCATTCGCACTCTATGAGTTACATGGCTTTGTCAATGACTTGTATAGATAAAGCTATTTGTAGAAACTTTACATATAATCAATTTACTTTTACTTACAAAAAAAAAAACAGAACCAGCAATGGGTACCTTAATGCTGCCATTTAAGACTGCGTGTTCCAACATACAGCTAAGTCCTTCCATCGCAATAGTAAAAAGATACGGAGAGAGTGGATCACCTTGTCGGATGCCATTCGTGCTCCCAAAAAAACCAATTGGTGAGCCATTAAAGAGTATCGAAAACTTTGGAGTTTCCAGGCAAGATTGAATCCAATTAACCCATTGCTGTGGGAAGTTCATATCGAGGAGCATCTTATAAACTTCCTATTAACTGAATCGAAGGCTTTCCGTAAATCAGCTTTAAAACATATTTTTGTCCCTCTGCTTTTGAATGCAAATCTTTGACCAAGTCATTAGCAAGCAAAATGTTATGATGTATACTTCTCCCTTTGATGAAAGCAGCTTGGTTTGGGCTAATGATCTTGTGTATTACCTTTTGCATTCTATTTGCCAATACTTTGGAGATGATCTTGTAAATAAAGTTGCATAATGATATGGGTCGATAGTTCTCTAGTGAATCAGCCCCTGCATTCTTCGGAATTAAGAAAATAAAAGTGCAATTCATCTCTCTAAGAATATGACCTGAAGAGAAAAAATGTTGGCAAGCCTTGATCACATCATTTCCAATAATAGACCAAGCAGTTTGGTAAAATTCAGCTGGAAATCCATCTGGACCTGGGCTTTTGTGCTTTGGTGACTTAAAGACAACACATACAATTTCGTCATCTGTAATTGGGGCATTGAGGATTGAAATAGCTTCCGAATCAAGTTTTCTAGTCGGCTCCACATGAATGTTATTAGGTTTCCCAGCTTTATTGAGTAAGGAATAAAAAAATTGCTCTGTGTGTGCTTTAACCTCATCCAACTTCTCAATAAGATTATCATCTTTGTCTCTGCATTTGCTGATACGGTTAATAGCCCTTCGAGTAGCAATTGAAGCATAGAAAAAATTTGTATTGGAATCCCCTAGCGTAAGCCAATGTTGTCGAGACTTTTGCTTTGCAAAACTTTCCTCCTGTTTTAAGGCTTGCATGAAGTTATTTCTGGCTTCTGCCTCTTTGTAGATAATATTTTCATCATTTGGCTGAAGTTGCAGCTCATGTTGCAAAGACATTAGTTCCTGATGGCCGCTCATGGCTATACCACCACGAGGGCTACACCAGCGACACGAGCCCATGGGGGCCAAAGGCCCCTACTGTGGGTCGGGAGGCGAACGACGGGCGAGAGCCCCGGTTGCTAGCTAGGATTCTGACTTAGAGGCGTTCAGTCATAATCCGACACACGGTAGCTTCGCGCCACTGGCTTTTCAACCAAGCGCGATGACCAATTGTGTGAATCAACGGTTCCTCTCGTACTAGGTTGAATTACTATCGCGACACGATCATCAGTAGGGTAAAACTAACCTGTCTCACGACGGTCTAAACCCAGCTCACGTTCCCTATTGGTGGTTGTGTTAGGATCGAGAGCACTAAGAGGGGGGGGGGGGGGGAATTAGTGCAGCGGAAAACTTTCTGCGATTAAAACCGAAAGCTGCGTTTGAATGATAAGGACAACTAAGCAAGGTTTCAGTCAATCTATGCAGGCAGTTTGCAGCAATGATGAAAACCAGAATATCCGCGCAAACTGAAATCCGATGTTCGTACGAAGAAACAGATTTACGTCTAAGTGTCGATTCGTAAATCACTTGTTTAGACAGAAGTATAAAGACAGTGTGCTGCTATTGTACAACTCAAAAAGTAATCTGCAAAAAGCAGATTTACGTCTAAACGCATATTTACGTCTAAACGCAAATTTACGTCTAAACACAGATTTACGTCTAAACTTTGAAACTCGTTTGTAAAATCGTAGAAGGCAGTATGCAGTTGAAATCAAGATGTAAACGTAAACTGAAATCTGATGATTGTACGAGGAAAGCCGATTTACGTCTAAATGCAGTTTTACGTCTAAACGCAGTTTTGCGTCTAAACGCAGTTTTACGTCTAAACGCAGTTTTACGTCTAAACGCAGTTTTCGGTATGGTTTCTGGACTTCAGTTAAATCATGCGAAAAGTAAAGTATATATGAGCCCTTACGTTGAGGATAATGTCTTTATTGCACAAACTTTGGGGGTTAGTGAGGGAAGCTTGCCAGTTCCTTATTTGGGTCTCCCGCTCATATCCACAGGCATTCACAAAACCCATTGTCAGCCTATCTTGCAAAAAATAAAGAATAGAATTTCTTCTTGGAAAAATAGGTTTCTATCAAAAGCAGGACGACTCGAACTCATACGTTCGGTATTGCACTCCTACTCTATATATTGGTGTAATGCATTTCTTCTGCCTGCTGGACTTCTCCAAGATATTGAACGGTTATTAATGAACTTCTTCTGGAATGGCACAAATGATAAGGCAATGCATATGGTAAATTGGGATAGCATTTGCAAACCGAAAGATGAAAGGGGGCTAAACTTGAGAAATACTAGAGATTGGAATCAAGCATGTCTGGTGCAGCAATTGTGGGATCTTTTGCAAAACAAATGTTCCTTATGGTCACATTGGGTTTCTGCTAGGTATCTTTCAAAAGAATCAATCTGGGAAATTTCAACAAGAACATACCACTCTGCAGCTTGGAAAGTAATTTTAAAGGCAAGGAATTGGCTAATCAAACACATTTCGTATGCAATCTCTTCTGGAACTAGTACTAATATGTGGTACGATCCTTGGGTGAATGGGAAGAGTATATTTCAATTATATGGTGACAGAATACGAAAAGATCTTGGGGCTCCCAAATATTGGAAGGTTTCTGAGTTCATTGCTAACGGTACCAGGTGTCTCCCTAATCCTATCTCTCCCGAAATGTTATCACTTTGGCCGACTATTATAGCTATTCCAATCATGAACAACTATTCAGATATACTTATTTGGCCTCATGACAATGGCAAATTTAGTGCCACATCCGCATGGAATCAAATTAGGCAAAGAAATAACAAGTGGGTCCCAAGCAGTTGGACATGGGATCGACCGGGATCACAAAGACATTCCTTATGTACATGGCAGGCCCTTCTCAATAAACTACCTACAATAGACAATATGAAAAGAAGAGGTATCTATCATGTTAACCGATGCTCCCTTTGTATGCAACAAGAAGAAACTGTTGACCACCTCTATTTTGCTTGTGATTATACAAAATGGATATGGAAGGAGATTCTCCAGCGATTTGAACTCAATAGACTGCCGCAACCAAACTTGCACCAAGAACTAGGCGACCTCATGCAATGTTTCTCAAGAAAAGTGCCTCTCACACAACTGGCAAAGGTTACTTTCAGATGCGCTATTTGGTGGATGTGGAAGGAGAGATGTAACAGAATCTTTGAATGTCAACACACAAACAATGCTCAGCTATTGAAAGAGATTATTAGAGACTCAAGATCCTGTATGGAGCAAGATCTCAAAACGGAGCACTTTACCCAAAGAGAAAAATATATTTTTATCAATTTTAATTTTGCTATTAGCTAAAGATCTTGAGAATGATGCCAAACATTTTCTATTAGCTAAAGATCTTAGGAGTTATAGTCTACAGCATGTGTAGTCATAACTATCGCATTCGCACTCTATGAGTTACATGGCTTTGTCTATGACTTGTATAGATAAAGCTATTTGTAGAAACTTTACACATAATCAATTTACTTTTACTTACCAAAAAAAAAAAAGCGTCTAAACGCTATTTTACGTCTAAACGCAGTTTTACGTCTAAACGCAGTTTTGCGTCTAAACGCTGTTTTACGTCTAAACGCAGTTTTACGTCAAAACGTAATTTTACGTCTAAACGCAGTTTTGAACTTTGAAAAGCGTTTTATGAATACGCAGAAGGCAATTTGCAGTTATAAATGGAATCAAAACGTAAGCGTAAACTGCAGCGTAAAGATCGTACGAAGACACCGATTTACGTCTGAATGCAGATTCGGAAAGATAAGAGTTTAGAGACTCGTTCGTAAAAGCGCAGAGGGCAGTAGCTATGTAGGAGGTTTGCAGTAATGATAAAGTGCTCAAGTAAAAGCAAACCAGAGATTTAGAGTGGTTCGGTCAGTCTTGACCTACTCCACTTTTGGCTTCCTCCTCCGACGAGGTCACCGACGTCAACTAGCTGCCTTCCTTCAATGGGCGAAGGCTAACTGCCCTTTTACAGTTCCTCTCCTTTTGACGGGCTCAGGAGACAACCCTTACAGATCCTTTCTCTCCTCTCTTTACAACTCAAGACTTGAAGAACAGAAAGAGGAGAACTTTAGGACTTTACACAAATTTGAGCTCTTAGAATCACTGAAAAGATCAAGAATTCGGTGTGGATCTGTATCTTTTCAGTGCTGAATGGGTGGGGTATTTATAGGCCCCAACCCAGTTCAAATTTGGAGCTCAAAACGATCAAATCGATCAAATCCCGGAATTCCGGGATCAGGCGGTTGCACCTCTTGACTGGAGAGGTTGCACCGCCTGGCAGAGCTCGGAGACTGAGCCCAGGCGGTTGCACCTCTCTGTCAGGGGCGGTTGCACCGCCTGAGTCTGGCTCGAAGACTGAGCCCCAGGCGGTGCCACCTCTTGACTGAGGCGGTTGCACCTCTCTGCCTGCGCTCGAAGACCGAGCTCAGGCGGTGCTACCTCTCTGTCAGGGAGGTTGCACCGCCCAGTCTAGCTCGAAGACTGAGCTCTGGGCGGTTGCACCTCCTGGCTGGGGCGGTTGCACCGCCCAGTCTCGCTGGGAGACACAGCCCTGGCGGTTGCACCTCCTGGCCTAGGCGGTTGCACCGCCTGGTGCAATCAGGGTCCGAATGGTTAGCTCCATTCGGCCCAATTTCAATCTTTTCAGGGGCCCAATTGCCCCAAGATTAAGCTAATGGGATCACCTCCCATTTTCCAACTTAATCAACGTGCTAACTACGATTAAATCTAAGACAATTTCTGCAGCTTTGCTCCGATGCGTCAATCACTTCTTCCGGCGAGTTTCCGGCGAACTTCCGTCGATCATCTGATGAACCCTCGGTGATTCTTTTGCGGACATCCGGCAAACTCCTGGACTTTGCGACGATCCACTTGGCGAGTTCCGACGAGCTTCGCTTGGCAAGCTTCTGGACTTCTCGGATCTGTTCTCGCTGAACCTCCGACGACCGTCCGAACTTCCGTCGAACTCTCGAACTCCCAACGTGATCATGATCTTGACTCCGGCGCAACTCCTGCTGCTTGTCTAACTTTCATCGTAGTTAATCCTGCACACTTATCTCAACACATGGATTAGATAACAAATGACAATTGACTTCATCATCAAAATCCGAGATTCAACAATCTCCCCCTTTTTGATGATGACAATCAATTGATAATGGAGTTATCCTTAACTCCCCCTATCTATATGCCATAGTTGAGATAAGTCAACCTTGAATTCAAGACCTAAGAATTCAAGTGACGTATTGATAAGTTAGATCAGTTAAACTTATCAATACTCCCATCATGATGCCCATCATGATGTATCTCTTCAAGAATGATTGTGTTTGTAACTATTCATCATATAATCAAATAAAAGCTGAAGGACTTTACATGATGCACATTTGAGATTTTCTAGCAAGTTTGCATTTGCTTCACAAGATAGAATATCAACTCAAGACATAATGCAAACTATAGCATCTGTTCATATATCTCTTGGTGATGCAAGGATGGCATAACTATATGATTATTGCTGGGTTTATCAATTCATATGTTTCTCCCCTTTTCATCATCAAAAAAAGCATGATAGCATTTTTTCAACAAGTAGGAGGAAAGTCATTTTTTTCAGCAAGTTTTTCATAAGAGTGTACAGGAAACTCTCATTTTAGCATTCAGACCGAAAAATGAACTTCTTACATGCATTAGGTTATGAGTAAGCTACTGATTTTTTAAAAACATTTGTCACATAATTTTGAACATGTTATTTGATCAAGTGATGCCAAGGTTTAGATAGCACATGCAAGCTAGCAGTTTTTGCTTCTTTTGCAGTGTTAGCTTTTCGATATTATAACATAACTATTTCAAGTGTTTATTAATTGTAGTATTCCATCATATGGCATGATATTGACGTGTATCGCTGTTAAGCAAGATCATTTCGTGATGTACATATTTCGAATATTTTAGCAAGTGCAGCATTGCATCACATGGTAAGATATCAGCTAGTACGATGCAAATTTTTGTTTGATATCTTGATACAAGGCATGATAGCAATCATATTAACTTTAGTAATAGCAACCATATCAATGTCATACTGCTGACTTATCAACTACATTGGTATGTCGATTCATATTTTTCAAGGCATAAGGTTTTTAAACCATTTTAGTTTCAGTGCAAAATCTGAGATAAACAACAAGGGATGTTTGTAAATATGCTTACAAAAACAAAGATAACCATCTCAGGGTATGTCACGCTCCTCAAAAATATCGACAATATTTAAAATCTTCATCATAACTAACCCAGGATCCAAGCACACATTTGAGGTCACTAAGAAAACATTCAGATCAAAATTTCACCTCTATAGTCTACAAATTCATAACCCTGTGCAATTCATAAACATACCACACATCACTCGATAATTCATACAATCAGAACTCAACTCATCAAAATAATAACCACAATATAAATTCACAAATGGGGAAGTCTATGCAGTCACCAAACCAACGATTACCATAAGATCATATCATTACACGAATATAACTTAACATACCAAAATCCTATACATGAGGGATCCTTTATCTTATACAAAATCCACAGGTTTAGATTCATCGTCACATTTCTTTTTTTTTTTTTTTTGGTAAGTAAAAGTAAATTGATTATGTGTAAAGTTTCTACAAATAGCTTTATCTATACAAGTTATAGACAAAGCCATGTAACTCATAGAGTGCGAATGCGATAGTTATGACTACACATGTTGTAGACTATAACTCCTAATTATAATCAAAATAGAAAATGTTTATCCAGATATATCAAAATTTGGTATCATTCCCAAGATCTTTAGCTAATAGCAAAATTAAAATTGATAAAAATATATTTTTCTCTTTGGGTAAAGTGCTCCGTTTTGAGATCTTGCTCCATACAGGATCTTGAGTCTCTAATAATCTCTTTCAATAGCTGAGCATTGTTTGTGTGTTGACATTTAAAGATTCTGTTACATCTCTCCTTCCACATCCACCAAATAGCGCATCTGAAAGTAACCTTTGCCAGTTGTGTGAGAGGACCTTTTCTTGAGAAACATTGCATGAGTTCGCCTAGTTCTTGGTGCAAGTTTGGTTGCGGCAGTCTATTGAGTTCAAATCGCTGGAGAATCTCCTTCCATATCCATTTTGTATAATCACAAGCAAAATAAAGGTGGTCAACAGTTTCTTCTTGTTGCATACAAAGGGAGCATCGGTTAACATGATAGATACCTCTTCTTTTCATATTGTCTATTGTAGGTAGTTTATTGAGAAGGGCCTGCCATGTACATAAGGAATGTCTTTGTGATCCCGGTCGATCCCATGTCCAACTGCATGGGACCCACTTGTTATTTCTTTGCCTAATTTGATTCCATGCAGATGTGGCACTAAATTTGCCATTGTCATGAGGCCAAATAAGTTTATCTGAAGAGTTGTTCGTGATTGGAATAGCTATAATAGTCGGCCAAAGTAATAACATTTCGGGGGAAATAGGATTAGGGAGACACCAGGTACCGTTAGCAATGAACTCAGAAACCTTCCAATCTTTGGGAGCCCCGAGATCTTTTCGTATTCTGTCACCATATAATTGAAATATACTCTTCCCAGTCACCCAAGGATCGTACCACATATTAGTACTAATTCCAGAAGAGATTGCATAGGAAATGTGTTTGATTAGCCAATTCCTTGCCTTTAAAATTCCTTTCCAAGCTGCAGAGTGGTATGTTCTTGTTGAAATTTCCCAGATTGATTCTTTTGAAAGATACCTAGCAGAAACCCAAAGTGACCATAAGGAACATTTGTTTTGCAAAAGATCCCACAATTGCTGCACCAGACATGCTTGATTCCAATCTCTAGTATTTCTCAAGTTTAGCCCCCTTCATCTTTTTCGGGTTTACAAATGCTATCCCAATTTACCATATGCATTGCCTTATCATTTGTGCCATTCCAGAAGAAGTTCATTAATAACCGTTCAATATCTTGGAGAAGTCCAGCAGGTAGAAGAAATGCATTACACCAATATATAGAGTAGGAGTGCAATACCGAACGGATGAGTTCGAGTCGTCCTGCTTTTGATAGAAACCTATTTTTTCCAAGAAGAAATTCTATTCTTTTTTTTTGCAAGATAGGCTGACAGTGGGTTTTGTGAATGCCTGTGGATATGAGGGGAGACCCAAATAAAGGAACTGGCAAGCTTCCCTCACTAACCCCAAAGTTTGTGCAATAAAGACATTATCCTCAACGTAAGGGCTCATATATACTTTACTTTTCGCATGATTTAACTGAAGTCCAGAAACCATACCAAAGTCATTCATAATAGTAGCCAGGTTCTTTACTGAAGTTGGTTCATTTTGGAGAAAGATAAGTAAGTCATCTGCAAATGTTATATGTGATATATGAACAGAACCAGCAATGGGTACCTTAATGCTGCCATTTAAGACTGCGTGTTCCAACATACAGCTAAGTCCTTCCATCGCAATAGTAAAAAGATATGGAGAGAGTGGATCACCTTGTCGGATGCCATTCGTGCTCCCAAAAAAACCAATTGGTGAGCCATTAAAGAGTATCGAAAACTTTGGAGTTTCCAGGCAAGATTGAATCCAATTAACCCATTGCTGTGGGAAGTTCATATCGAGGAGCATCTTATAGATAAACTTCCTATTAACTGAATCGAAGGCTTTCCGTAAATCAGCTTTAAAACATATTTTTGTCCCTCTTGCTTTTGAATGCAAATCTTTGACCAAGTCATTAGCAAGCAAAATGTTATGATGTATACTTCTCCCTTTGATGAAAGCAGCTTGGTTTGGGCTAATGATCTTGTGTATTACCTTTTGCATTCTATTTGCCAATACTTTGGAGATGATCTTGTAAATAAAGTTGCATAATGATATGGGTCGATAGTTCTCTAGTGAATCAGCCCTGCATTCTTGAATTAAGGAAATAAAAAGTGCAATTCATCTCTCTAAGAATATGACCTGAAGAAAAAATGTTGCAAGCCTTGATCACATCATTTCCAATAATAGACCAAGCAGTTTGATAAAATTCAGCTGGAAATCCATCTGGACCTGGGCTTTTTTGTGCTTTGGTGACTTAAAGACAACACATACAATTTTAGTCATCTGTAATTGGGGCATTGAGGATTGAAATAGCTTCTGAATCAAGTTTTCTAGTCGGCTCCACATGAATATTATTAGGTTTCCCAGCTTGATTGAGTAAGGAATAAAAAAAATTGCTCTGTGTGTGCTTTAACCTCATCCAACTTCTCAATAAGATTATCATCTTTGTCTCTGCATTTACTGATACGGTTAATAGCCCTTCGAGTAGCAATTGAAGCATAGAAAAAATTTTGTATTGGAATCCCCTAGTAAGCCAATGTTGTCGAGACTTCTGCTTTGCAAAACTTTCCTCCTGTTTTAAGGCTTGCATGAAGTTATTTCTGGCTTCTGCCTCTTTGTAGATAATATTTTCATCATTTGGCTGAAGTTGCAGCTCATGTTGCATAGACATTAGTTCCTTTCTGCAAAGTTGAACTCTGGTGTTAATATTGCCAAAGGTATTTGTATTCCACTCCTTTAGTGCTGCTTTTTACAGGCTTTGAGCTTTTTGACATAAGATGTAAGGGGGATCCATGCACATTAACATTCCAAGCAGATCTGATAACATCAAGAAATTGAGGATGAGTACTCCACATGTTAAAAGAATCTAAATGGTTTCTTGCCTCTTGGTGTGTCGCTTTTTTTTCTGCGTGTATATACATTAAAGAATGGTCAGAAAACAAAGGAGCACCATACTCAAGAAGTGAATCTGGGTAAACTGTTAACCATTCATGATTAATCAAACACCTATCAAGTCGAGCCATTATTTTTCTGTTAGCAGCACCTTGATTACTCTAGGAGAGCCAATTACCCACAGATTTCATATCAAACAATGCTGCAGTGTCAATGTAATCATTGAACTTTTGAAGCTGGCTTTCTGAAAGTTGTCTACCTCCCTGTTTCTCATTTGTGTACCGAACAGTATTAAAGTCTCCAAGAACAATCCAAGGTACATTGAGACAGCCATTTACAATATTAGTCAGGTCAGACCAAAGAGTATTTCTTTCTTGCATACTGTTTGAAGCATATATACCAGTGAAATTGAATTGACAGCCATTCTTTTTATCCTCTACCTTAAGATGAATGAATTGATCAGTAGCAGAAATAAACCAAGCATTAATAGAGTTAGGATGCCATAAGACCCATATTCAACCAAAAAAGTGTCATTTGAGTCATTGGTAAACAGTTCTGCGTCCGGCCATATTAAATTCTTTTTTGAGCTTGAACGCGATTGTTTAATTTTTGTTTCCACTAGAATAACAATATCACATCGGCAGACTTTGATTATTCTATTGAGCTCCCGACATTTCTCCGGCTTATTAAGTCCATGAACATTCCAGCATGTTATCTTCATTAGTAAAAGATACTAAGGTATTCATCCTACGACTTTGGATGGATTGTACCATCCTTTTCTTATCTTTCGGTTTTGTATTTTCCTCCCGCACAATATCCTTACCTTTTATGGCTTTATTCCTATATTTATCCACTTCATCTACAGCTTGCAGATTTTTAAACTTTAAAATACCTTGAATCATGTGGTCTTGATTGGCAGGGTTTGTTGAAGCTCGATAAGATTGTTGCATCACAATATCCTGGATAGTACTTGTTGGAGCAGTCTGGCTATGAGTTTGTTGAGACAGAATATCCTTGTTGGCAATGTTTGTTGTGGCCTGAGTTTGTTGAGGAATAATATCCTTGCTAGCGAGATTTGCTTGGACCTGAGTTCGTTGAGCTAGTGTGGATGGATCCGATGATATTGGAAGAGATGAAGTTCCTGACTTATGTTTCTCCTGTCCACTTGTACCATGGGAAACCTCTGTTGTGGAAGGCTCTGACATTATAGGTACAGATAAAGTTTTGGAATTGTCCTTCTGTCCATGGTGCTTTCCTTTGCAGTCGGAATGCTCAATAGTTTTGCCACCATCGGTGCTGCTGCCATTAGAGAAGAATCACTTTGTTGCTGAGGCGCTTGGCGTGGTCGATAGACCTTTGTGGTTGGATTTGGGGTTTGCTGACAAGCTCCATTTGGATGACCAAAAGATAAGCAACGCTGACATCGTTGTGGCTTCCAGGGAATATGAGACATGTACCTTCGAAAGTGTTCCCGTCAAGATCACGATAGAAAACCTCATTAGGAAGATCTTCATCGGAAGAAACCAGCACACATGCTCGTGCAAATGTTAATCTCGTCTGAGCTGCTGTTGCTTTGTCGATGTAGAGTGGCTGTCCCAGAGTGCTGCATAACTTTGCAATAAAACGTCGACTCCAAAGATGTAGAGGCAGTCCTTGAAAGGATACCCATAATGGAATAGACTGTAGGCTATCTAACTCCAAACGGACATCAGGAGACCAACGTCGTAGAATCATTGGATGACCGCGGATAGTCCAGAATCCTTCGAGGATTCGCTGCAAATCTTCTTCAGAGTATAGCTTGCAAACAAAGAATCCGTTCTCCAGCATATGAAGATCAAATGCGATATTCCCCATCGAGTTTTGATAAATGAGGATAGTGGGAAATAAGATGTTTTGAGACCTACCACATAGCCAACAATCGCCATAGACCATGTCTCAATAAGCTCTGCTGAATCAACAGTCTCGTATACAGCAATCTTCTTATCAGCCTGAACTTCTGGAGTAAAGAATTCCAAGCTTAGATCTGGACTTCCAACCGGAGCCTTGAAGAGGCTAGTCCAAGGCCGAGGATCGCTGGAAATGAGAGCAGGCTGCCGCGATCTAGAGCGCGACCTGCTTCGATGCTGGTTGGTCGAAGGAGTTTCTCTCTGGAAAAGATATGTTGGAAGAGCAACTTGGGGGGTAGCGGTAGGGAGCCTTGCCATCGTTTCAACCCTCTCGCCTCCATCGCCAGCCCTAGGGGCCATCGCTGCCATGTTTGATCCCTCTGGTCGCCGCTACAGAAACGACGCCATTAGGAAAAGCCACCGCTGCAGTATATTAGATCGCCGCTACGGTACCGTCACCCTAGGGATTTATGGTTGCTGCTACAGTATCGTCGCCCTTGGGGAGAAGCCGACGCTACGGAGATCTGATCGCTGCTACAGTGTCGTCGCCGCCGCTACAGTACTGTCGTCCTTGGGAGATCTGATCACCTCTACAGTGTCGTCGCCCTTCGCTCGTGGGAGAAAGCCGACGCTGCAGGAGTTAGATCGCCTTAGGGAGATATGGTTGTCGCTACAGTACCGTCGCCCTAGATCTGGGCCGCCGCCGCTACAGTAGCGTCGCCCTTGGGAGATCTGATCACCGCTACAGTGCCGTCGCCCTTCGCCCGTGGGAGAAAGCCAACGATGCAGGAGTCAGATCGTCCTAGGGAGATCTGGTCGCCGCTATAGTACCGTCGCCCTAGATCTGGTCGCCGCTACAGTATCGCCGCCGCCGCTACAGTATCGTCGCCCTTGGGGAGAAGCCGACACTACAGTATCGTCACATTTCATAAGATGCAGAGTATCTTATACAACAAATACACACATGCTAACAAAGATCTGCCCAAAATCTTCTAAACTTTCCACCACCTCAGCCCAATCTTAACATTTAAGCAAGCAATATGCTATCCTGAAAAATTTATCAACAAACGGGGTGAGCATAAAGAGCTCAGCAAGTGACTAACATATCCATATCAAAATAGTACAACTTCCAAAGAGATACAGTTCCAAAATACAAGGCAGAATATACGATTTCGTAGACATAATATCATTAAGAGCAGAAACACAATTGTCCTTTCAATCTTACATATTTGGTTCCTGACAGATTGGGGCATGGAGTAATTGGAGCATATCAGTAACAAAGGTAACATATCGGAGCTTATCAATGGCATATAAAATGTTCCGAAACATATCAACGGCATATGGAACATTTCGAAGCAAAATCATCAGTGAATGAACATATCAGAGTATATCAAAACAAATATCATACAGAAGCTCAAACGTCGTCCTTGACGTTGCAATCATATCATTCTTATCCAGAGCATGAACAGAAACAACTCACCAAAACTCTGGATGTCATATCAAGCATATAGAAGGTGTGGTGGGATCTCAGTCAGAATGTGATTCATCCATTTCTGAATGACCACCTGACAAAAGTCTCCCACGTCTGGGAGATCCATCCACCCACGTCTAGGTGAAGTCAGAGGGGCCGGCAGAGCATCGCAGGCTCTAAGCATATCCCACGGAGCGGGACCCCACAGAGCGGGTAATAAGCGCATCCCACAGAGCGGGACCCCACGGAGCGGGTAATAAGCGTATACCCTTTACCATTTCTGGCAAAGGTCCAGACAATCCCACACACCAGAGTACAAGAGGGCAGTTTTAACAATAAGTAGCATATATCGGAAGCACACGCGGAACCACAAACGTGCATGTGCCTTTTCGAGACAATACGAAACAAAGAACAAATCTCTCACAAATATATTCAGATTTGGAATGAAATAAAAACAAGAGTGTACACGAATTTCCAGGCAATCATATTTAGCTCAAATCCAATAAGAAGGTTAAACGAATTCAAATATCCAAAGGAACGGAGCAGAATATGCAGAATCGACCAAAGCTCGATTTCGGACAGAATTCCAGTGGCACATCAAACAAATACTTCAGAATATCAATTATGCTCCAATACCCATAAGAAAACTATGATCGAACCATATATCAATCTATATTCTGATGGAACAAATTTCATACGAAACAGGGTTCCCAACGCGGAGTTACCTTTGATTTGGTAACACAAGGTCAAAAACACAATCACTGGTTTGCAGAATTTATAGGGTCGGATTCAACAGACAATAGGGTAGGCAATTGAAATCCAAAATTTTCAAACTATAAGTCAAAAGAAATAGTTTCAAGTCTAGTTTCAAATAAAATCAGTTTGGTACAATTCAGAATTTTCAACAGGGAGTTATAGGCATTTTAGTATCAACAGGTCAGAAATCTTGAACACTGTTTTACAGCGTCTATAGGCTCAATTGAATCAGATGTTTGGGTAAGTATTCGGTGTCCAAAATCTACAAAATCAGTGTCAACAGAAAGATATAAGAGTCTAATTTCCAAACAAAATAGTTCCTGCCCGAATTCGCATTTTGGACTAAAACTTATAGCTGAAATAGTGTATAGGGGTCAGTTTACCGAAAAAGACTTCAAAATCCATGGTTCTATGTCCAAAGAGAGACATATCAGTTTCTAAATAGAAATCCTTCAATTTATTTTGATTCAAAATAAAAACAGAGACTAAAAATTCTATAGGATGGGGTTAGAACACTTGCCTTTGAGAATTTTGACCCGAAGTGAAAAGATTAAAGCAAGAACCCTAAAAACCCCAATTTTTTTCTCTTCTTCTTCTTCTTCTTCTTCTTCTTCTTCTTCTTTCTTTCTTTCTTTCTTTCTTTGATCACCCACGAGCTGCCTTCTCTGCTTCCTTAAGAACGAAGGCAGAAAGGCTTAAACGGTGGAATTTGTCATTTTGTGTGTTTTACAGTTTAGTCCTTGTTTTTATCATATTCACGATTAAGTCCTTAGGGTTTACATATAGGTCCTCAGATTCTTTTTTTTTTTTTTTTTGAACAGATCTCCCAAATCTTATAAATAAGTTACCTCTGATTCATACTCTATTTCTTTTGTCAATTTAAAATAAATGCTTACATTATCACCAGAAATTTATATGAAAATTCGGAAATGAGGAGTGTTATAGGGTAACATATGGAGTGTACAGCATATCAGGTAACCATATCAAAAACAAAGTTCTTCATGATGAATAACATAAGATGTTTACAACATGTCATATCAAAACACTTCTTCCTTGTGTGGACAACAATGCGTAGCTCTGAACTAGCTAGAGCTAGGGCGACGATACTGTAGCGACGGGCGGCGATACTGTAGCGGCGACCAGATCTAGGGCGACGGTACTATAGCGGCGACCAGATCTCCCTAGGACGATCTGACTCCTGCATCGTTGGCTTTCTCCCACGGGCGAAGGGCGACGGCACTGTAGCGGTGATCAGATCTCCCAAGGGCGACGCTACTGTAGCGGCGGCGGCCCAGATCTAGGGCGACGGTACTGTAGCGACAACCATATCTCCCTAAGGCGATCTAACTCCTGCAGCGTCGGCTTTCTCCCACGAGCGAAGGGCGACGACACTGTAGAGGCGATCAGATCTCCCAAGGACGACGGTACTGTAGCGGCGGCGACGACACTGTAGCAGCGACCAGATATTTGGCGATGGTACAGTAGCGGTGACCAGATCTAGGGCGACGACACTGTAGCGGCGACCAGATCTCCGTAGCGTCGGCTTCTCCCCAAGGGCGACGATACTGTAGCAGCAACCATAAATCCCTAGGGTAACGGTACCATAGCGGCGATCTAATATACTGTAGCGGTGGCTTTTCCCAATGGCGTCGTTTCTGTAGCGGCGACCAGAGGGATCAAACATGGCAGCGATGGCACCTAGGGCTGGCGATGGTGGCGAGAGGGTTGAAACGATGGCAAGGCTCCCTACCGCTACCCCCCAAGTTGCTCTTCCAACATATCTTTTCCAGAGTGAAACTCCTTCGACCAACCAGCATCGAAGCAGGTCGCGCTCTAGATCGCGACAGCCTGCTCTCATTTCCAGCGATCCTCGGCCTTGGACTAGCCTCTTCAAGGCTCCGGTTGGAAGTCCAGATCTAAGCTTGGAATTCTTTACTCCAGAAGTTCAGGCTGATAAGAAGATTGCTGTATACGAGACTGTTGATTCAGTAGAGCTTATTGAGACATGGTCTATGGCGATTGTTGGCTATGTGGTAGGTCTCAAAACATCTTATTTCCCACTATCCTCATTTATCAAAACTCGATGGGGAATATCGTCATTTGATCTTCATATGCTGGAGAACGGATTCTTTGTTTGCAAGCTATACTCTGAAGAAGATTTGCAGCGAATCCTCGAAGGATTCTGGACTATCCGCGGTCATCCAATGATTCTACGACGTTGGTCTCCTGATGTCCATTTGGAGTTAGATAGCCTACAGTCTATTCCAGCAGCTCAGACGAGATTAGCATTTGCACGAGCATGTGTGCTGGTTTCTTTCGATGAAGATCTTCCTAATGAGGTTTTCTATCGTGATCTTGACGGGAACACTCGGAAGGTACATGTCTCATATTCCTGGAAGCCACAACGATGTCAGCGTTGCTTATCTTTTGGTCATCCAAATGGAGCTTGTCAGCAAACCCCAAATCCAACCACAAAGGTCTATCGACCACATCAAGCGCCTCAGCAACAAAGTGATTCTTCTCTAATGGCAGCAGCACCGATGGTGGCAAAAACTATTGAGCATTCCGACTCGCAAGGAAAGCACCGCGGACAGAAGGACAATTCTAAAACTTTATCTGTACCTATAATGTCAGAGCCTTCCACAACAGAGGTTTCCCATGGTACTAGTGGATAGGAGAAACATAAGTCAGGAACTTCATCTCTTCCAATATCATCGGATCCATCCACACTAGCTCAACGAACTCAGGTCCAAGCAAATCTCGCTAGCAAGGATATTATTCCTCAACAAACTCAGGCCACAACAAACATTGCCAACAAGGATATTCTGTCTCAACAAACTCATGCTCCAACAAACCTCTCTAGCCAGACTGCTCCAACAAGTACTATCCAGGATATTGTGATGCAACAATCTTATCGAACTTCAACAAACCCTGCCAATCAAGACCACATGATTCAAGGTATTTTAAAGTTTAAAAATCTGCAAGCTGTAGATGAAGTGGATAAATATAGGAATAAAGCCATAAAAGGTAAGGATATTAAAGGGAGGAAAATACAAAACCGAAAGATAAGAAAAGGATGGTACAATCCATCCAAAGTCGTAGGATGAATACCTTACTATCTTTTACTAATGAAGATAACATGCTGGAATGTTCAAGGACTTAATAAGCCGGAGAAATGGTTCCGGAGCTTAATAGAATAATCAAGTCTGCCGCATGTGATATTGTTATTCTAGTGGAAACAAAATTAAACAATCGGCGTTCAAGCTCAAAAAAATAATTTAATATGGCGGACGCAGAACTGTTTACCAATGACTCAAATGACACTTTTGGTAGAATATGGGTCTTATGGCATCCTAACTCTATTAATGCTTGGTTTATTTCTGCTACTGATCAATTCATTCATCCAGCCCTGTGCCACCCGGGGGGTTCCAGGGTGCTGAGATGGCTGACGTTTTGCTCCTCTCACGTCATTCGCCACTTGCACGCAAGAACTGCCCAAAAACTGGCCAAAACTGGCCATTTTTGAGCGAAGCGAAAGCGGGCGGACAGCGACTTAAGCGAGAGGCAGCACAACCGCCCCTGCTATATGGATGGGGTTTTGCTCCGCTCACGCCGTTCGCCGCGCATGAATGAACTTAAAAACTGGCCAAAACTGGCCAGAAACAGGACAAAACTGGCCATTTTTTTTGAGCGAAGCGGCGGCGAGCGGCGGACAGCGAAAGCTTAAGCGAGGCAGCACCGCCCCTGCTATCTGAACGCCCCATCCAGCCCTGTGCCACCCGGGGGTTCGAGGGTGCTGAGATGGCTGACGTTTTGCTCGCTCACATCGTTTCGCCAGCACGCAAGAACTGCCCAAAAAACTGGCCAAAACTGGCCAAAAACGGGCCAAAACTGATCATTTTTGGCTGAGCGAGCGGCGGCCAGCGGCGGACAGCGAAAGTAAGAGAGGCAGCACCATCCCTGCTATCTTAACGCCCCATCCAGCCCTGTGCCAACCGGGGGTTCCAGGGTGCTGAGATGGATGACGTTTTTGCTCGCCACGCCGTTCGCCCGGCGCACGCAAGAACTGCCCAAAAAACTGGCGAAACAGCCCAGAAACGGGCCAAAAAACTAGCCATTTTTGGCAGAGCGAAATAACAGCGAGCGGAGGACAGCGATCGGCGAGAGGCAGCACCGTCACTGCTATCTGAACGCCCCATCCAGCCCCTGTGCCACCGGGTGTTCCAGGGTGCTGAGATGGCTGACGTTTTGCTCCGCCACGTCGTTTCGCCGCGGACGCAAGAACTGCCCAAAACTGGCCAAAACGCTCCAAAACGGGCCAAAACTGGCCATTTTAGGCTGAGCGATGAAATGGCGGCGAAGGCGCGACAGCGGTTAAGCGAGAGGCAGCACCGTCCCTGCTATACGAACGCCCCATCCAGCCCTGTGCCGCCCGGGGGGTTCGAGGGTGCTGAGATGGCTGACATTTTGCTCCGCTCACGTCGTTCGCCGCGGCTCGCAAGAACTGCCCAAAAACCCGCCAAAACTGGCCAAAAACGGGCCAACACTGGCAATTTTTGGGCTGAGCGAGCGAGCGGCGAGCAGCGGACAGCGAGCGAAGCGAGAGGCAGCACCATCCCTGCTATACGAACGCCCCATCCAGCCCTTTGTCACCCGGGGGGTTCCAGGGTGCTGAGATGGCTGACGTTTTGCTCCGCTCATGTCGTTCGCCGCGGCACGCAAGAACTGCCCATGCTAATGTATCCAGAGCGTGGGCTTGCTTTGAGCACTCTAATTTCATCAAAGTAACAGCGCCGGAGGCACGACCCGGCCAGTTAAGGCCAGGCACGCATTGCCGACAGAAGGGATGGGACGACCAGTGCACACCGCGAGGCGGACCGACCGACCCATCCCAAAGTCCAACTACGAGCTTTTTAACTGCAACAACTTAAATATACGCTATTGGAGCTGGAATTACCGCGGCTGCTGGCACCAGACTTGCCCTACAATGGATCCTCGTTAAGGGATTTAGATTGTACTCATTCCAATTACCAAACTCGAAGAGCCCGGTATTGTTATTTATTATCACTACCTCCCGTGTCAGGATTGGGTAATTTGGCGCCTGCTGCCTTCCTTGGATGTGGTAGCCGTTTCTGAGGCTCCTCCGAATCGAACCCTAATTCTCCGTCACCCGTCACCACCATGGTAGGCCCCTATCCTACCATCGAAAAGTTGATAGGGCAGAAATTTGAATGATGCGTGCGTAAACACGAGGGCCGTGCGATCCGTCGAAGTTATCATGAATCATCGGAGCAGCGGGCAAAGCCCACGTCAACCTTTTTTATCTAATAAATGCATCCCTTCCGGAAGTCGGGGTTTGTTGCACGATAGCTCTAGAATTACTACGGTTATCCGAGTAGCACGTACCATCAAACAAACTATAACTGATTTAATGAGCCATTCGCAGTTTCACAGTCTGAAATAGTTCATACTTACACATGCATGGCTTCATCTTTGAGACAAGCATATGACTACTGGCAGGATCAACCAGGTAGCACGCCCCTCTCTGACGCCAAGCCCAACATGCCGACCCATTACCACAAGGGAAAGGGGCAATGATGGAAGGCTGTCATCCGTCGAAGGGCGACCAAGAAAGCCAACCGATCATGTGCCAAGAGTCCAAAGACCCATGGTACATTCTTATCCACTGCATCCAAGAGCACTCACGTGAACACTGGAGCCACTCGAGGCGAGAGGTCTGAGACACACGACATCGTTCGAGGACACACAAGGTGCACGGACATCGACCTCCTCATTCGTTATAGGACATGAGAAGTGGATAAGTTTAGGTAAACAATGTCTATTTCCAAAGGAACTAGGTAGATTGTACAGGCAACACACACATCTCCGTTCGAACAGAGTACCATTGAAGAGACTTGCAAGCGTCGGTGGTCGACTGCACAAAAACAGGGGAGCCCACCGCGCATACAAAACCATCACCGCTCACATGCCGACACAGTCATCCCATCGGACAGCCCATCGCCAACCACGAGCAACAAAGACTCAAGTGGCCCGATCAAACAAGGCAATCGACGACAAGACACCGCCGTGCACGAAGAAGTACAGAGCTACGCATTGTTGTCCACACAAGTAAGAAGAAGATTTCAATCGAAGGAAAAACAGCCCATAAACCGGACAAAAACAGACCAAAACTGGCCATTATTGACTGACGTTTTGCTTCGCTCACGTCGTTCGCCGCAGCACGCAAGAACTGCCCAAAACAGCCCAAAAACAGGCCAAAACTGACCATTTTTGGCTGAGCGAACGAGCGGCGAGCGACGGACAGCGAGCGAAGCGAGAGGCAGCACCGTCCCTGCTATACGAATGCCCCATCCAGCCCTGTGCTACCCGGGGGGTTCCAGGGTGCTGAGATGGCTGGACGTTTTCTCCGCTCATGTTGTTCGCCACGACGCATAAGAACTGCACAAAAATTGGCCAAAACGCCCAGAAAGCGGGCCAAAACTGGCCATTTTTTGTCCCTAGCGAAAGCGGCGCCGGGCGGACAGCGAGCGAAACGGCGAGAGGCAGCACCGTCCCTGCTATACGAACGCCCCATCCAGCCCTGTGCCACCCGGGGGGTTCGAGGGTGCTGAGATGGCCGACGTTTTGCTCTGCTCACGTCGTTCGCCGCAACATGCAAGAACTGCCCAAAAACTGGCCAAAATTGGCCAAAAACTGGCCAAAACTGGCCATTTTTGGCTGCGTGAGCGAGCGGCGAGCGGCGGACAGCGAGCTAAGCGAGAGGCAGCACCATCCCTGCTATATGAACACCCCATCCAGCCCTGTGCCACCCGGGGGGTTCCAGGGTGCTGAGATGGCTGACGTTTTGCTCCGCTCACGTCGTTCACCGCGGCACGCAAGAACTGCCCAAAAATTGGCCAAAACAGCCCAAAAACGGGCCAAAACTGGCCATTTTGGCTGGCGGCAGCGGCCGGAGGACAGCAGCGGCGAGAAGCAGCACCGCCCCTGCTATCTGAACGCCCCATCCAGCCCTGTGCCACCCTGGGGGTTCCAGGGTGCTGAGATGGCTGGCGTTTTCCTCCGCTCACGTCGTTCGCCAGCGGCACGCAAGAACTGTCCAAAAACTGGCCAAAACGACCCAAAACGGACCAAAACTGGCCATTTTAGGCTGGCTGGCGGCGGACAGCGAAGCGGCGAGAGGCAGCACGATCCCTGCTATCTGAACGCCCCATCCAGCCCTGTGCCACCCGGGGTTCGGGGGGTGCTGAGATGGCTGACGTTTTGCTCCGCTCACGTCGTTCGCCCGGCGGCTGCGAAAGAACTGCCCAAAAAACCAGCCAAAACTGGCCATTTTAGGCTGGCGAAGCGAAGCGGCGTCAGTGGGCGGACAGCCAGCGAGAGGCAACACCGTCCCTGCTATACGAACGCCCCATCCAGCCCTATGCCACCCGGGGGGTTCGAGGGTGCTGAGATTGCTGACGTTTTGCTCTGCTCACGTCGTTCGTCGTGGCACGCAAGAACTGCCCAAAAATTTGCCAAAACTAGCCAAAAACGGGCCAAAACTGGCCATTTTTTTGGCTGAAGAAGGGCGGCGGCGAGCTGCGGACAGCGGCGGCGAGGCAGCACCATCCTTGCTATCTGAACGCCCCATCCACCCCTGTGCCACTCGGGGGGGGTTCAGGGTGCTGAGATGGCTGACGTTTTGCTCCGCCACGTCGTTCGCCCGCAACGCACGCAAGAACTGTCCAAAACTGGCCAAAACAGCC
>LS990923.1:31205959-31229657 GCA_900464855.2 Musa schizocarpa
CGCCGGAGGCACGACCCGCCAATTAAGGCCAGGCACATCGCCCGACAGAAGGGATGGGGCGACGGTGCACACACCGCAGGCGGACCGACCGACCCGTCCCAAAGTCAACTCTGAGCTTTTTTAACTGCAACAAATTAAATATCGCTATTGGAGCTAGAATTATCGCGGCTGCTGGCACCAGACTTGCCCTCAATGGATCCTCGTTAAAGGGATTTGATTGTACTCATTCAATTACCAGACTCGAAGAGCCGGTATTGTTATTTATTGTCACTACCTCCCGTGTCAGGATTGGGTAATTTCTTGGCCTGCTGCCTTCCTTGGATGTGGTAGCCGTTTCTCAGGCTCCCTCTCCGAATCGAACCCTAATTCTCCGTCACCCCGTCACCACTATGGTAGCCCCTATCCTACCATCGAAAGTTGATAGGGCAGAAATTTGAATAATGCGTCGCCCGGCATGAGGGCGTGCGATCCGTCGAATTATCATGAATCATCGAACAGCGGGCAAAGCCCACATCAACCTTTTATCTAATAAATGCATCCTTCCGGAAGTCGGGGTTTGTTGCGCGTATTAGCTCTAGAATTACTACGGTTATCCGGTAGCACGTACCATCAAACAAACTATAACTGATTTAATGAGCCATTCGCAGTTTCACAGTCTGAAATAGTTCATACTTACACATGCATGGCTTAATCTTTGAGACAAGCATATGACTACTGGCAGGATCAACCAGGTAGCACGTCCTCTCGATGCCAAGCCCAACATGCCGACCCATTACCACAAGGGGAAAGGGGGGGGCAATGATGGGAAGGCTGTTATCCGTCGAAGGGCAACCAAGAAAGCCAACCGATCATGTGCCAAGAGTCCAAAGACCAATGGTACATTCTTATCCACTGCATCCAAGAGCACTCCGTGAACACTGGAGCCCTTTCGAGGCGAGAGGTCTGACATGACATCGTTCGAGGACACACAAGGTGCCGCGGACATCGACACTCCGGCCCGTATAGGACATGAGAAGTGGATAAGCGAGGTAAACAATGTCTATTTCCAAAGGAACTAGGTAGATTGTACAGGCAACACACACATCTCCGTTCGAACAGAGTACCATTGAAGAGACTTGCAGCGTCGGGTGGTGACTGCACAAAACAGGGAGCCCACGCGGCATACAAATCCATCACACGCTCACATGCCGACACAATCATCCCATCGGACAGCCCATCGCCAACCACGAGCAACAAAGACTCAAGTGGCCGATCAAACAAGGCAATCGACGACAAGACACCGCCGTTGCACGAAGAAGTACAGAGCTACGCATTGTTGTCCCACAAGGAAGAAGAAGATTTCAATCGGAAGGAAAAACAGCCCATAAACAGGACAAAACAGACCAAAACTGGCCATTATTGGCTGTCGTTTGCTTTTTAATCCGTCGTTCGCCGTAGCACGTAAAGAACTGCTCAAAACAAGCCAAAACAGCCCAAAAATAGGCCAAAAACTGACCATTTTGGCTGGCGAAACGCTGGCGGCGGCTTCCGGACAGCGAGTGAAGCGAGAGGCAACACAATCCCTGCTATCTGAATGCCCCATCCAGCACTGTGCCACTAGGGGGGTTCAGGGTGCTGAGATGGCTGGCGTTTTAACTCGGCTCACGTGGATTCGCCCAGCGGCGCGCAAGAACTGCCAAAAACTGGCAAAACTGGCAAAAAACGCATTAAAACTGGCCATTTTGGCTGAGCGAAGGAAGGCGGACTGCTGAAGCGAAGCCAGAGGCAGCACACCGTCCTGCTATCTGGGATGGGGTTTTGCTCGCTCACGTCGTTCGTCAGCGACGCATAAGAACTGCTTAAAAACTGGCCAAAACTGGCTAGAAACAGACCAAAACTGGCCATTTTGGCTGAAGACGGGCAGCGAGCGGCAAGCCGCGAACAGCGAAAGCGAAGGAGAGGCAGCACCGTCCCTGCTATCGAATGCCCCATCCAGCCCTTTGCCACCGGGGTTCGAGGGTGCTGAGATGGCTGACGTTTTGCTCCGGCTCGCGTCGTTCAAGCGGCGCACGCAAGAAGTGCCCAAAACTGGCAAAACAGGCCAAAATTGACCATTTTGGCTGAGTGAAGCGGCGGTGGGGACAGCGAGCAAAGCGAGAGGCAGCATGATCCTGCTATCTGAACGACCCATCAACCCTGTGCCACCCAGGCGGTTCCAGGGTGCTGAGATGGCTGACGTTTTTGCCCAGCTCACATGGTTCGCTCGCGACATGCAAGAACTGCCAAAAACTGGCGAAAAACAGAAACGGGGCCTAAACTAGCCATTTTGGCTGAGCGAGCAAGCAGCGGCGGAGGAGAGCGAGTGAAGCGAAGGCAGCACCGTCCTGCTATCTGAACGCCCATCCAGCCCTGTGCCACCAGGGGGTTCAGGGTGCTGAGATGGCTGACGTTTTTGCTCCGCTCCACGTGGTTCGCGGCACGCAAGAACTGCCCAGAAACAGCCAAAACGGCCAAAAGCAGACCAAAAAACTGGCCATTTTAGGCTGAGCGGCGGCCCGGCAAGGGGACAGCGGCGAGGCGAGAGGCAGCACCGTCCCTGCTATCACGATCACCCCATCCAGCCCTGTGCCACCGGGTGGTTCGAGAGTGTTGAGATGGCTGGACGTTTTGCTCCGCTCACGTCGTTAGCCCGCGACGCAAAGAACTGCCCAAAAACTGGCGAAACTGGGCAAAAGCGGGCCAAAACTGGCCATTTTTTGGCTGGCGAGGGCGCGGCGACGGACAATGGCGGCGAGAGGCAGCACCATCCCTGCTATCGAACGCCCCATCCCAGCCCTGTGCCACCAGGGGGGGTTTCAGGGTGCTGAGATGGCTGGCGTTTTGCTCGGCTCACGTCGTTCGCCGCGCGCGCGCAAGAACTGCCCAAAACTGGCCAAAACAGCCCAAAAAGCGGGCCAAAACTGGCCATTTTGACTGGCGAAGCGGCGGCTAGCGAGGAGGACAGCGACGAGGAGAGGCAGCACCGATCCCTGCTATCTGAACGCCCCACCCAGCCCTGTGCAACCGGGGGTTCTAGGGTGCTAAGATGGCTGACGTTTTGCTCGCTCCGCGTCGTTCGCCCGGCGACCGCATAAGAACTGCCAAAAAAGCCAAAACGGCCCAAAACGGGCCAAACCGGCAATTTTAGGTTGAGCGGCGGCGGCGGCGGACTGTGGCAAGCGAGAGGCAGCACCGATCCCTGCTATCTGAACGCCCCATCCAGCCCTGTGCCACCGGGGGTTCGAGGGTGCTGAGATGGCTGACGTTTTTGCTCGCTTATCGCCGTTCGCCCAAACGCGCAAAGAACTGCCAAAACTGGCCAAAACGGCCCAAAAGCGGGCCAAAACTGGCCATTTTAGGCTGAGCCGGCGAGCGGCGAGCGGCGGACAGCTAGCGAAGCGAAGAGGCACGCCTGCGTCCGGCTATCTGAACGCCCAATCCTGCCCTGTGCCACCAGGGGATTCGAGGGGTGCTGAGATGGCTGACGTTTTGCTCCGCTCTCACGTCGTTCGCCAGCGGACGCGAAGAACTGCTCCAAAAACTGGCCAAAACAGGCCAAAAACGGACCAAAACTGGCCATTTTGGCTGACGAGCAGCGGCGGCCGGCCAGGACGGCCAGCGGCAACACCATCCTGCTATCTGAACACCCCATCCAGCCCTGTGCCACCGGGGGTTCAGGGTGCTGAGATGGCTGGCGTTTTGCTCAGCTCACGTCGATTCGCCCGTGTACGCATAAGAACTGCCCAAAACTGGCCAAAATAGCCCAAAAATCGGGCCAAAACTGGCCATTTTTTTGGCCTGGACGGCGGCGGCGAGCAGTGGACAGCGGCTGCGAAGGCAGGCACCGTCCCTGCTATCTGAATGCCCCATCCAGCCCTGTGCCACCGGGTTCCAGGGTGTTGAGATATTGACGTTTTGCTCCCTCACGTCGTTCTGGCGACACAAGAACTGCCCTTAAAAACTGGCCAAAACAGCCCATAAACGGGCCAAAAACAGCCATTTTTGGCTGGCGGTGAAGCGGTCGGTTCAGCGGCAATGGCGAAGCGAAGCGAGGGCAGCCTCGCCCCTGCTATCTGAACGCCCCATCCAGCCCTCGCCACCCGAGGGTTCAGGGTGCTGAGATGGCTGACGTTTTGCTCGCTCATGTCGGCCAGCGGCACGCAAGACGCGCCAAAAAACAACAAAAAAACGGCCCAAAACGGGCCAAAATTTTGGCTATCGACGCCCATTTTGTGCTGGGGTTCGAGGGGGCGAATGGTTGGACAGCGAAATCCGCGATGGAGGCAGAACTGCCACCATCCCAAGAGCCATTTTCTGAACGCCCCATCCAGGTGGTTTGTGCTATGGGGTTCCAGGGTGCTGAGATGGTTGACTGAGATTGCGTTTGCTGCCGTCGTTGCACGTAAAACCGCAAAACTGGCCAAGAACCGCCCAAAACTGACGGCCAAAACGTCTAAAAACAGGCCAAAATCCGGGATTTTTGGCTTTTGGAGCGAAATCAAGGGCGAGCGGCGGACAACGTGGCGACCGAACAGTGGGCGGAGGAGGCACAGATCCTGCTATTTAACGCCCCATCGCCCCATCCAGCCCCTGCTACCCAGGGTTCCAGGGTGCTGAGATGGTTGACGCGTTTTGCTCGCCTTACCGGTTCAGGTAATACGCAAAACTACCCAAAAACTGGCCAAAACAGGCCAAAACGGCCAAAACTGCCATTTTGGCTGAGCGAGCGAAGGCGGACAGCGCCGGAGGCAGCTTTATCCCTGCTATCTGGGAACCCCCATCCAGCCTGTGCCACCGGAGGTCCAGGGTAGGATGAGATGGCTGACGCGTTTTTCACCCAACGCTGGATTCGCCGTGTACTAAGAACAGCCTAAAAACCGGCCAAACAGCCTGAAAAAGGAGGGCCAAACTGGCCATTTTTGGCTCCAGGTGCCAAGTTCAGAAAGATGGCTGACGGTTTTGCTCAGTGATTCGCCGTAAAGAACTGCCCAAAAAACCCACCGGCCCCAAAAGCAGATAATTCCCATCCAGCCAGCCTATACCGGTGGTTCAAGTGCTAAGCGAGATGCAGAACTGACCCTTTTCTCCCCATCAGCCTGTTGCTCGGCAGTCTTGAAGAGCCTGGCGCCCAAAATTCCGGCAAACCGCGCCAAAAAATGGGGCTAAAAAAGCCATTTTTGGGTAGCCATTTTGGCTAATTTGCAACCAGCGTCGGACATGGCGAAGAGGCAACACCGTCCCTGCTATCTGAACGCCCCATCCAGCCCCCATGCCACGGGGGTTCCAGGGTGCTGAGGATGGCTGACGTTCTCTTGCTCGTCGTTCAATCAGCGGGCAGCCCGCAAGAACTACCAAAAACTGAGCTGAAACACCCAGAAAACCAAAAAGCAGCCATTTTGAGCGAGCGAAAGAAAGTGGCGGAGGACACCCGGCGAGGCTGCACCGTCCACTATCTGAACTCCCATCCAGCTCTGTGCACCAGGGGTTCCAGGGTGCTGAGGATAGCTGACTAACTCGTTTCGCGTCGTTCGCCATACGCAAGAACTGCAAGCTGGCCAAAACTGGCCCAAAACCGGCCATTTTGGCTGGCCGAAATGATGCGAATAGTGGGACAGCGAACTGGCGAGCGAATCCCTGCTATCGAACGCCATCAGCCCTTATACCACCCGGGTTCAGGGTGCTGAGATGGCCTGACGTTTTGCTCCGCCAAGGCCGTTCAGCTTGACGTATAAGAACTGCTTAAAAAAAAAACGGCCTGAAAACAGACCAAACCGGCCATTTCGAATTAGCGAGTGGCGACCGGCGCGACAGCGAGGCGGAGCAGAGCATCCCCTGTTACACGGCAGCCCATCCAGCCCTGTCAACGAAATTCCATGGTCTGGTTGAGATGTTGATCCGCGCCATCATTAATCGCAACCCATAAGAACTACAAAAACTGGCCAAAAAGGCGCCCAGAAACAGACCAAAACGGCCATTTTAATCCTGAGCGACCGCAAAGGCGGCGTTTAAGCCAGCGATACAGATCCGCCCCAAGCGCGCCCCAATCCAGCCAGCCACAGGGTGTTCAGGTGCTGAGATGGTTGATGTTTTGCTCCGCTGTCGATGGATAAGAACTGTTCCAAAAACTGGGCCAAAACTGGCCAGAAACAGATACAAACTGGCCATTTTTGGCTGGCCGAAGCCGCCGGTTCTTGGCGAGCGAGGTTAACCGTCCCAGATCCTGCTATCGAACGCCCCATCCAGCCCTCAGCGTCACCCGGGGGTTCAGGCGCTGAAGATGTCTGGCGTTTGCACACACGCTGCTCCGATATGCATGCAAGAATTGCCCAAAACTGGGCCGAAACAGCCAAAGAACAGGTAAAACTACCATTTTGGCTGAGCGAGCGAAACAGCGAGCCGGAGGACATCGAGCGAAGCGGAAGCACAAATCCTGCTATCTTACCTCTGTCCAGCTCAGCACCACCGGGAGTTCTGGGTGGTGGATGGCTGATGTTTGTCACTCGCGCCAGTTCAATTGGCGACACGTAAGAACTGCCCAAAACTAAGCTAAACTGCCCAAAAAGGGGCCAAATCTGGCCATTTTTGGCTGAAGCGAGCGCAGCGGGACAGCGAGGTAGCCTTAGAGGCAGCAATCACCCAGATGCCCACTGGCCATTCCAGCCCTTCAGCAGATGCTCGTTCAACGATGTTTGCTCCCACCCACGTTCGCCCTTGACGCATCAACGGCAAGAAAGGCAAGCCGCTTAGCCGGCCTGGCGTTTGTTTCGGACGGCCGAGGGCGAGGCGTTACGGGTTGTTGCCCACCGTAACGGTCCGGAACCTGGGCTGACCCACGAGGCAGATTGAGCAAGCGACTGGCGTGGCGGTGTCGCGGATGGTCATTGTTGTCCATCGGCGTTCTGCGGACGGAATTAATTGAAGCATTGGTTGGTGGCAGCGCAGCTGGCAGCAACGACATCATCCATCGTCTACGTAACAGCCTCGTGTTGAAATCCTGCAGTGGGGACTCGTCACATAACTCTTCATTAATCAAGGCTTTTCCATAGCCCGCGTCCATTGGCTGCATTTACTGACACTGCTGCCCGCGCGAATACCTCAACCCAGCCCCTAAGTTCAAACAAAGTCCCGTCGATATTTCTCACCGCTTCGACCATCGCTTTCAAACCTAAAACAGCGGGAGGCAATCAAACAATAAAAGTACAAATAAGCTTTTATCTATAGGTCAAGACAAAGCCGTATAACCATATGAGTCTTAGTCGATAGTTATGATACACATGCTGTAGACTATAGCTCCACCATAATCAATAGAAAATGTTTATCCGATATATCAAATTGGGCATCATTCCCAAGATCTTTTAGCTAATAACAAAATTAAAATTCGATAAAAATATATTTTTCTTTCAGTAAATGATCCGTTTTGAGATCTGCTCCCATGCAGGATCTTGAGTCTCTAATAATCTCTTTCAATAGCTGAGCATTGTTTGTGTTGAGATTTTAAAGATTCTATTTACATATCTCCTCTCACATCCAACCAAATAGAAAAAATGAAAGTAACCTTTTAGTTGTGTGAGGAGGAACCTTTTCTTAAAAAGTGTTGTAGGTTAGTCTTCTAGTTCTTAAAAGTAAGTTTTGGTGTGAGTCTATTGAGTTCAAATGGCTGGAGAATCTCCTTCCATATCCATTTTGTATAATCACAAAGCAAAAATAAAGGTGGTCAAAACAGTTTCTTTCTTGTTGCATACAAAAGGGAGCATCGGTTAACATGATAGATACCTCTTCTTTTCATATTGTCTATTGTTGTAGGTATTTATTGAGAAGGCCTGCCATGTACATATGAATATCTTTGTGATCGGTCGATCCATGTCCAACTGTTTAGGACCTACTTGTTATTTCTTTGTTTAATTTGATTTCTATGCAGAGTTGCAGCACTAAATTTGCCATTATTCATGAGGCCAAATAAGTTTATCTGAAATAGTTGTTCGTGATTGGAATAGCTATAATAAACGGCCAAAATGGGATACATTGGGGAAATGGATTAAGGGAGACACCAGGTACCGTTAACTTGAATCAGAAAAAACCTTCAAATCTTTGAGGCCCCGAGATCAGCACCGTATTCTGTCACCATATAATTGAAGTATTTTCTTCCCGATCAAGGATGCGTACCACATATTAAAGTGCTAGTTCAGAAGAGATTGTATAAGAAATGTGTTTGATTAGCCAATTCCTTGCTTTAAAATTCCTTTTTCCAAGCTGCAGAGGGTAGGTTCTTGTTGAAATTTCCTAGATTGATTCTTTTGAAAGATACCCAGCAGAAACCCAAAGTGATTCATAAGGGAACATTTGTTTTGTAAAAAAGATCCCACAATTGCTGCACTGGACATGTTTTTGATTAAACCTCTAGTATTTTCAAGTTTAGCCCCTCATCTCTTCTAGGTTTAAAATGCTATCCCAATTTACCATATGCATTTACCTTACCATTTGTTTACATTCAGAAGAAGTTCATTAATAACCATTCACATCTTGGAGAAGTCCCAGCAGGTAGGAAGAAATGTATTACACCAATATATATAGTAAGTGCAATACCGAACGGACATCGAAGTCAATCTCTGCTTTTGATGAAAAAACCTATTTTTCCAAGAAGAAATTCTATTCTTTTTTTTTTTGCAAGATAGGCTGACATGGGTTTGTGAATGGTTAGGGATATGGAGCTGGAGACCCAAATAAAAGGCGGCAAGCTTCCCTCACTAACCTTAAAGTTTGTGCAATAAAGACATTATCCCTCAGCGTAAGGGCTCATATATACTTTACTTTTGCAGATTTAGGATGAATCCAGTCCAACCATACCAAAGTCATTCATAATAGTAGCCAGGTTCTTTTACTAGTTGGTTCATTTGGAGAAAGATAAGTAAGTCATCTGCACCAAATGTTATATGTGATATATGAACAGAACCAGCAATGGTACCTTTAACGCCATTTAAGACCCGTGGTTCCAAACATACAGCTAAGTCCTTCCATATGCAATAGTAAGATACGGAGGAGAGTGGATCGCCCACTTGGATGCCATTGGCCCGGCTCCCAAAAAAACCAATTGGTGAGCCATTAGGTATCAAAACTTTGGAGTTTCGGCTTAAAGATTGAAATTAATTAACCCATTAGTTTGGGGAAGTTCATATCTAGGGAGCATCTTATAGATAAACTTCCATTACCTAGAATCGAAGGCTTCCGTGAAAAATCCTTTTTAAACATATTTTTTGTCCCTCTTGCTTTTGAATGCAAATCTTTGACCAAGTCGGCCATAGCAGCAAAAAAATCTTCTGTCGTATACTTCTCCCTTTGATGACTTAGCTTAGGGGGGCTAACATCCTTGCATTAAATTTATATTCTATTTGCCAATACTTTGAGATGATCTTGTAATCAAAGTTACAATGATATAGTCGATAGTCTTAGGGAATCAGCCTCCCTGCATCTCTGGAATTAAGGAAATAAAAGCAATTCTCTTCTAAGAATATGACCTGAAGAGAAAAATAATGTACTTCAATAATCACATCATTATTAAATAATAACAGAACAAGAAGAAAATCAGCCGAAACCATCCATCCAAGCTTTTGTGTTTTGGGTGATTTAAAATTACATACAATTTCAAGTCTTGTACTAGCATTGAGGATTGAAGTATTTCTGGAATCAAATTTTCCTAAATCGGCTCCATTAAGGAATGTTATTAGGCTTCCAGCTTCTGATTGCAAATGAATAAAAAATCTGTTCTGTGTGTACTTTAAACAGAATCCAACCCTCAACAAGATTATCATCCTGTCCTGCACGCAGTATTTTACACATCTCTTGAAATAAAATAAAGAAAATTTTGTATTGGGAACTCAGCAAAATAAATGCTATTCTGGAGGACTCTGCTTTAAAACTTTCCTCCTATTTCAAAACCCTCAGTATTATTTCCTGGCTTTCTACCTTTGTAGATAATATTTAATTATCATTGGAAGTTGCAGTATATGTTTACTAGAACGCATTGGTTCTCTTTCTGCAAGTTGAACTCTTGGTTGTTAATGCCAAAGGCATTTGTATTCTTCTCCTTTTGGTGCTTTTTGCGGGCTTTGGCTTACATAAGATGCAAGGGGTATCCATGCATTAAGATTCCAAGCTAGATCTGATAACGTAAAGAATTGAGGATGAGAATTCTCACATGTTAAAGAATCTAAATGGTTTCTTGCCTCTTGGTGTGCTTTTTCTGCATGTATATACATTAAAGGAATGGTCGAAACAACCTTACCCATCTCAAAGAAGTGAATCTGGGTAAACTGTTAACCATTCATGATTAATCAAACACCTATCAAGTATTATATTTTTTTTCTAATTGCTAGCACCTGATTACTCAGAACCACTACCCACAGATTTCATAAAAACAATGCAGTGTCATTTATTTTTTTACTTACCAATTTACTTTTACTCAAAAAAAAAAAAAAAAGTTCGCTCTCCATACGAAGATTTTTTTTAGAAAAATCGTTTTAATCGCTGCACTAATTCCCCCCCTCTTAGTGCTACTCGATCCTAACAATTATATCAGAGTTTAGGTCTATCTCTATATTTGGTTTAATACCTAAAAGAGAGATGGCTTACTCAGCAAAAGCAAGAAATTGCATTCTATCACTCGTCCACCTATGTTTAATAGGCGGATTCATACACATATTGGAAGATTCGGATGATGATCTTCCTCATTTTCTATGGATTTTGACTTTGGACCATTATTTGAAAATGGGATTTCAAAAATCTTTCTTCCAAATGAAAGAGATAATGGAATGAATTGAGAAGAAGGTTTTTTGCTTTTAAATGCAAGGCTACAATGCCTTGTTTTGTGCACTAGACAAAAAAACGAATTTGTCGTGTTTCAATTTGTGATTCGCTTTTGATATTTGGAGAACTCTTGGTCTCCTGAAGGCATGGCCACGTGAGGAAGAGTCCAAAATCAACATTCTTGTGCACTCTACAGAACTTTTCCGAATGAAACCAAGTGAGTCCATAGGAGACATGTATAATCTGCTTATTTATTACTACGAATTTAGTTTTTTTGCAAAAGATTTACTAACTTCTTTGAACTAGTAACTAGACCCAGTGATCCTCCCCAAAGTTGGGATCCAGTGTTACGTACATTGCGAAGAGGCCAAAGACCTTAAAGATTCCTCTTGAAACCTATAATGTTCTAATGACCTGTTTTAAATGCATTAAGTGTCACTTCATGATGAGCCTAAACCCCCCTCCACAAAAAAACATAGCTGATATACCAAACCAAGAAGACCACTTGAAAGGAAACATCAAGTGATGAGTGACAGTGACAATGACACATTGCACTTTGACTCAAAAATTCAAAAAAATATTTAAGGAAAGAACAAATTTAAAATAATACAAAATAAATTAAACAAAAGAAGGACCAAGGAATTTTAAGCAGGAATGCAAAAACCGGGACGTATTACAAGAACGATTGCCCGCCAAAAAAAAAGAAATACCAAGAAGAAGGCGCCATATAAATATGGATGACCCAAGCAAGATCTAAGAAGAGGAGTCCAGACCATGCTTGTCACGATTAATGGCCTTCAAGAAGAGGTAACGGATTGAATTAATGCAGATTTACCTTATCATGATTTATTAGCGTCCATATTATTGATTGAAATGTAAGAAATTAGTGGGAAAACACAACGCAAGAAGTATATGATGTCTTACGTGGTAGCTTTTGATAAATTAAAACCGAATATCATCATTTATCAGCCCATGTGTTAAAATGCTTACATTTAGAAACCTCCAAAATGAGAGAACTTAGGCCATGACACTTTGGGAAACCTTGAAGAAATTCAGTAGTAAGTCCTTAAACATGATCCTACAAATAAGGGTCACGCTCAAAAAAGGAGGGAACCTGGATGCAGTGAGAAGTACTACCAAAATCCAACCACCTTCAAGTAAAGGTCCTATCTAAGGTTCAACATTATCAAAGCTAATGTAAACTTTTACAAAATATGGACATATAACTTAAAAATGTCCATTCAAGAAAATTAGTCCTAACAATTATGACGGGGTCCAAAGGAACCATGATTCAAGTCCATGTAAATATGATAAACAAGTTGATTATTTGAGGCAACCTAAAAAGTAAATGGGTAATACAATTCTTTCTTGTAGAAACATACACCATCACATGCTAGGAGCAAGAGATGGCATCTTGATATGGATGCTCTAAGGTATAGCACCAGATCCATTCCACCACTCAAAGCTCATCAGCATTGACGGTATGTCACCTTTATGCCAAATAACAAAAGGCAAAATTATTGGTAAGGAACCATAGGTAAAAAAACAAGTTTTTCCAGCTTGATACGTGCTGCCAGCTGATGACCAAAACATAATCTATTGAGACAGTCAATTATGACAAAGGTTATATCAGTTAGATTTGAATCAAATATGCATTATTGAAAACCAAATCATAAATAATGACTATGAATGCTTTAAAACAAAAAAATAACGTCTGTACCATCAATCTTGATGAACCAAGTAATGAAAATGTTTCTCCATTTATAAATGATGATAGCTTACGGAATAGAGATTATAGCCATGCAAGCATGAAATAATATTCTCCCAAAATCTCATCTCAAGAATTAGCAATGGTGGATCCCAATATAAGTTTATTAAAGATATGCATGCTGAAGGGCCGTCAACTAGGAATAAATAAAAAACAAGCTTCAAACCAAAAAAATCAACAGTACTACTAAATGCCATAACTGATCCATCGGACTGACAATCCAATTGATACGTCTAGTGGTTTAAATATGCCTGTGACTGTGGATGACTACTTAGGACATTGCACCGGACCTATTTCTTTAGCTCACAAAAGGATTGTCAGCGTTTTCAAATTTTGTAAACTCATCAAAACAAAAAAGGGTTCGATTTAATTAATTCCGAGTAATCATGAAATTTCACCAAAGTCTATGACTCTGTAAAAAATTTTGTAGTTGATAACCACAACTTCTCAATCTCAGAAACTCTAAACAAATGGAAAAGTAGTTGGAAAGAAAAATAGAAACCTACAAGAATGCCAAGAACTATAAGCAAATGAAAACATATTTACCTAGTTTAGTCAGTCAAATACTACTTTACATCATGAATAGAGTCCCATTGAAGACCTTCAAAAAAAACCCCTATGAATTATAACACAAAAACCAAATATTTTATTTAAAGTTTTTCTAAATGCTTTACGCAAATGAAAAGGGATGCTTTAGGAAAATTTGATGCAAACCAATGAAGGTATCTTTCTTTTAATACCTTCCGCTTCAAAAGCTTTTCAGTTTTAATAAAAGAACCTTAGTAATTGAAGAGTTTATTCATGTAGTTTTTGAATGAAGTCTCAAATTTTAAGCTGATTTTGATGATGATCTGGTCTTTGATAATTTGAATTTAAATGAACCTCTCTTCAGTAATAGTAACTTGGATGTACCTTTTCTTCCAAATTCTTAATTTGCTGAATGAAGTATAGATGCTCATCCAAAGGAGCCAATCTAGGGGATATCTAAAGGGGTTCAACCCGTTCCTTCAATAATTCTTTATGCTTAATAAAGTCGTTTTCCCTTTCCTCAAATTGAAACCCATGTGTCAATGAGCCATAAAAGATGATTTTGACCATTGCAATGCAAGATGAACTGAACCAACGGAGAGAAACACAGGAGCTTGTCCAGACCCAGTGATCATTTGAATACTGGTACCAAGGGTCTCAGAAACACAAGACCTAGTAAATGCAGTGGCTAGAAAACAAGCCAGATTATGTACCAGTTTCAAAATCCAAGAAGACAAGTATCGACACGAAGAAACTTCTGCCCTGTGGGTTCGATTAGAAGCTTATATGATGCTCTTGCCTTCTATGCTTAGAAGTTATAATTTTAAACTATTTCAAATGTCATGCCTTTGAACAGTTTTACTTCCAAGAAGTATATAATGAACAACAACCTCCCTGATTTGGTAAATTTTCTTCCTAACTGCGTATTCAAACCTGACTATGCTTTCTCTAATAAACAAGCTCCTTAGAGCTTGGTATGAAAGGCTTAGTTCTTTCTTTATTTCTAAATAATTTCACTAAAGGCAAGGTTGATATTTACATTATTTATTAAAGATCTTCTAAATAATTTTTCATTGTGATAAATTTACGCTACTTTTATATATTTTTATTTTCAACCATTAATCATCATGTGGAATCATTTACAAATGCATGAAATATGAATTTAAAATGAGTTTATCGGGGAATTAACTTTTATATCACAAATCAAAACAACCTAAGGATGGCATATATTTCTTAAATCCAACCAAATACATTTAGAATTGTTAAAACGATTTAAAAGGCTGATAATCCAAGTTACAAACACCTCCCTATGAGTACTCACTCAAGTTGAGGTTATGGATGAAAAAGAGGAAAAACTGATAAAAAAAAACATATAGGAACGACAGGCAGTCCAATTCCCACCCACCAGACCGTGACACACCGCTGCTTAGCTTTTGTGACTCCGTTAGGTTTCAACCAAATCCTAAACTATCTCATCTTAAAGTGTTAAAAGAATATTTAGGTATCTTAAAGAACCTAAAATTGAGGTTTATATGTATCCAGCAACTTTCAAAAAATTCTTGATTTAATGGCCACGATGTCGGATTTTAGCCATGTAGGATAGATAAAGAGTACATCCTAACATGTGCCAATTTTAGGATGATGTGTAATTTGTTTCTTGAATCTCCAAGAACAAAATCAGAAGCACTATTCATTTGCCAGTTTTAACATACTATTTCAAGAAAGTATGTCAGCAGCTAGCAAGTTTGGATGAAAAAATACATCGAAGACTCATGGAATTCACTCTAAAAAATATTCCACAAAATGTGACATTTTGTTATATACTATCAAAAAAACCCAGCATTCTAGAACTAAGCACATCGACGTTAGGTAATTAGCTTCTATACATCATGTTCCAACAATAATGTTGTTCTAGAATTCCATCACAGCACCAATTAGCAGACATATTCACAAAAGCCTTGAAAATGAAGAAAACAATGGAATCTCTACTAGAATGGAATTCAGGTATGTTTAAATTGTCCCTAAAATGAGCCTACCAAAATGACTCGGCCCTTTTCCTTTCTTTCTTTTGTAATTTGATTTCTTCTTCTCTTCACTTCAAACAGATCCATTAAAGTATTTTTTTGAAAGCAAAAGTAAATTGATTATGTGTAGTTTTGCTAAATAGCTTTATCTATACAAGTCATAGACAAAGCCATGTAACTCATAGAGTGCAATGAGAAGCAGGACTACAATATGCTGTAGACTATAAACTCCTAATTATAATCAAAATAGAAAATGCATCCAGATATATCAAAATTGGCATCATCTCAAGATCTTAGCTATTATAAAATTCAAATTGATAAAAATATATTTTTTCTCGGCAAAGTGTCTATGGAGATCTTGCTCCATGTTATGATCTGAGCCCTATTAACTTCTTTCAATATTTATATTGTTTGTGTAAGGACATTTAAAGATCTGTTACATCTCTCCTCTACATCCACCAAATAGCATCTGAAAACAACTTTGCTGTGTGGAGAGTCTTTCTTTTTGAGAAACATTTTGCAAGGAGTTCAGCCTAGTCTTTTGAAAAAAAAAAAAAGCCTGGCCGCCACAGCAGGCCCATTGAGTTCAAATCAGCTGGGAGAATCCCTCCATATCCATCTGCATAACTGCTGTGCAAAATGCCAGCTCTTGTCTGCACAAAGGAGCACTGCCACGATATATCTCTTCTTTCAGGCTATTATTTGTAGTAGTTTATTGAGAAGGCCTACATATGAATGTCTCAGACCCAGTCGATCCCATGTCCAACATCCGTTGGGACCCACCACATGTTTTACCTATGAATTTGATTCCCATGCAGATGTGGCACTAAATTTGCCATTATTAAGTAAAGAGGGGCCAAACAAGTTTATCTGAAGAGCTGTTCTGCATTGAATAACTATAATAGTCGGGCCAAAGTATAACATTTCTAGAGAAGAGGATTAGGGACACCAGGCACCAAGAAGCAATGAACTCAGGAAACCTTCCGCAATCTCCCTGGGACTTCAGATCTTTTTTTTCAAGTTCTATCACTATATAATTGAAAGGCCCATTCCACCCAAGGATCAGAATACTGTACATATTAGAAGATTTTAGCTCCAGAAGAGATTGCAGAAATGTATTTGATTAGCCAATTTTGCCTTTTAAAATTTCCAAGCTGGCAGAGGGTATGTTCTTGTTGAAATTTCCTAGATTGATTCTTTTTTGAAAGATAACAAGCAGAAAACCTAATGTGACCATGGAAACATTTATTTTGCAAAAGATCCACAAATTGCTGCAACCAGACATGCTTGGATTCCAACTTTAAAGCATTTCAAGCTTATTCCCTTTCATCTCGGCCTAAAAATGCCATCCCACCACCATGCTTACTGGCTCATCATTTAAAAGCCATTCCAGTAGTTAAAGCTCCATTAATAAACCGTTCAAATATCTTGGAGAAGTCTAGTAGAAGAAATGTATTATACCTAATATAGAGTAGAGTACACTGAACGGATGAGTTCGAAATGCCCCTGTTTTGATAGGAAAAAAAACTTATTTTTCCACATGAAATTTTATTTTGCCTTTTGCAGACAGCAGGTTTATAAGCTCATAAGATTGTTGCATCAGTAATCGCTAAATATCCTGGATAGTACTTTGTTGGCGTGTCCGGCCAGAGAGGTTTGTTGGAGCATGAGTTTGCTGAGACAGAATATCCACAAGGCTGTTTGTTGTATTTGAGTTTGTTAAGGTCAATATCCTGCTAGCAAGATTTGCACCTTGAGTTCTTGAGCCATGTGGATGGATCCAAGGATATTGGAAGAGATGGTTCTCTGACTTATGTTTCTCCTGTCCATCATGCTCATGTTCCTGCTGTAGCCAGCCCCACATAGCATGATAAGCCTTTTGGGAACTGTCCTCTGTCCGCGCTTCCTAAGAAAATGGAAGCTCAATAGCTCTTTGCCACCACCTGCGCTGCCATTAGAGAAGAACCACTTTGCTGCTGAGGCTTGACGCACAATAGACCTTGCATGGACGGGCCCAGCCATTGCTCCACGGATTAATCAAAGATAGCCAAATGCCACATCAGGCTTCCAGGAATACATTATGCACTTCCGAAAAAAAAGTTCCCGCCAAGATCAATGAGAAACTCTCTATTAGGATCTTCATCGAAAGAAACCAGCAGCACATGCCCGTGCAAATGCTAATCTCTGCCTAGTTGCTAAGCGTTTATCATGCAGAGTGTTGTCCGTGAGTGCTGCATAAACTTTACAAATGCCACTCCAAAGTGATGTAGAGAGGCAGTCCTGAAAGGATATTCATAAATGGAATAGGATCAGAAGCTATTTGAACCTAAACGACACGTAGAGACCAACGTCAGAGAATCATTGATGACCGCGGATAGTCCAGAAAATCCTTTCAGATTCGCTGCAAATCTTCTTCTAGAGTAGTAACTGCACAAAGAATCCAAGCCCATAGAAGATCAAAACATCTATACTCATAATGAAGCCTATAAAATGAGAGGGGAATAAAATGTTTGAGACCGTTCACAGCCACAATTGCCATAGTGAGACTATAGTCTCACAAGCCCTGCTGAATCAACAGTCCTGATACAGCAATCTTCTTATCAGCCTGAAACTTATATGGAGTAAAGAATTCCAAGCTTAGATCTGACCTCCAACCGGAGCTTTGAAGAGGCTAAACAAGGCCGGAGATCGAAATGAGACAGGCTGTCGCGATTCTAGAGCGACCTGCTTCGGCGCCATATCAAGGAGTTCACCGGAAAAGATATGCTAAGAGCAACTTGGGGGGGGTAGCGTAGGGAGCCCGGCATCGCTTTTAACTCCTCTCGCCACCATCGCCAGCTTCTCCTAGGGTCCATCAAGCAGCCATCCCTGGTCACGCCACAGAAACCATTGGGAAAAAAAGCCGCACCGCTTACAGCATTGATCGCCGCTATAGGTACTGCCAAATTTAGGATTTATGAAGAAAGTAGCAGATCGCCGCCCGGGGAGAAGCCGATGCCATCGAGATCTGGTCGCTGGTTACAGTCAGCTGCCGCCGCTACAGTACTCGCATCCTGGGATCTGATCACCTCTACAGTGTCAGCAATTCTTCGCTTCGGGAGAAAGCCAAGACGCCAGGAGTTAGATCGCTTGAGATATGGTTGTCGCTACAGTACTGGCCGCCCGATCTATTGCCGCCACAGTAGCGTCTTCTTGAGATCTGATCATCATGAGAAAGTGCCGCCTTTCGCCCTTCGCCCAGTGTGGGAGAAAGCCAACGATGCAGTGAGCCAGATCGTTCAGGGAGATCTGGTCAGCGAGAAAATTGCCAGATTCCACAATAACCGTATCCATTAGCACGATATCTTGGAGGAAAGCAAAACAAAAAGGGGGAGAGGAAGAAATTCGCCGACGCTAGGCCGTACACCAGATCTGGCGGTTGCACCGCCAGCAGACACCGCCCCACCCACAGCAGCACCACCGAATTATTAACCCGAGTAATAGGTACTTCATACAGACACCTCAAACCCACAAGAGCCTCAAACCTCCCTCCCATTTCCCCAACCTCATCTCTAAATTCCTAGCTATTGAGAAGGATTCTTGTATCTAGTTTCCATCTTCAAATATAATCATAAGGCAGTCACTTTGAAACTCTCTTGCATTCTATCTCTTTTTCTCCTTTCTTCTTTTCCTTTGCTTATTTTTTCATAAATTTCATCATCATCTTGTCTAGATAATGTCCAAGAGATCAAAAAGGAAAAAAAAGGATTAAAGAGATTCATTTGACCAGCTAATTTTTTAGATCAAAAAAGAGGTAGCCTTTAGTTTTCCAAATTTGAAAGATGAGGTATCTGTAAGGAAAATTATGTTGACTGAAGGAATCTAGAAGATGTGATCTCATGAGGCTTCTGGGCACGTAAAAAGCTTCTACCACATTATAAATCTAGGATGAAATCCAAATCTATCCATTAGTTGATTGTCTGTCTTTATGCCTACCAGTGAGGACAATAAGAGTTTGGCATCTACCTTCCCAGAAACAACGACAACATTTGACAAACACCATCGGTGAGCCAATTCGCACAACCAAGTAGAGGATGCCATTTTAAAGGCAAATGGACGCCAACTCCAACAGGAGCAACCATAACGTAGTCTGCACCCTTGCAACCAAACCCTGACCTCTACCCAAGAATGCCAAAAACACCAATGCCTTCAACTCTAAAATTCTTCATCACATTATCAAGGCATCATATTCCCGCCACTGAGTATTTTGACAATAAGCCAAATTTGAAATGAGTACCTATGTATTGGATTTATGACCCGTCAGGATAGTACTAATTCGGCAAATACATGCAGGATATATTATGGCCAAAGATACTATGCTGCCATATGGGAGTTAACTACTAGATTTCTTCCATGCCTAAGCAGACATTTGCATCCCACCCGGCGAAGAATCTATTCAAAACATAGATATAAATATAACAAACAAAACCTGAAAAGACTTAGGTGCACCCCAGTACGGTATATAAGAAGTAAGTCAAGGACGGATCCATTTCTCCACAAATAGAACACTCAAACAAATCCGGGCAAAGGCTACTTTCAGATGCCATTTAGTATTTAATGAGAGATAAAGAATTTCAAATGTCAACATACAAACAATGCCTGCTTATTGAGATTATTAGAGACTCCAAGATCCTTATGGAGCAAGATATCTCAAACCATACCTTACCCAAAAGAGAAAAATATATTTTATCAATTTTAATTTTGCTATTAGCTAAAAGATCTTGGAACATGCCAAATTCTTATATCTGACAAAACACTTTCACTCTGATCATAATTAGGAGTTATAGCCTACAAATATGTAATAGGCAACTCACGATTGACTTGGTGAGTTAAGTAATGGCTTTGTCTATGACTTCAAAGTAGACAAAGCTATTTGTAAAACTTACATAACTTACTATTCAGCTTACTACTTCCAAAAAAAAAAAAACATCTTCAAACACCACCTTTAAGTGGAAATGAATCTCCTCCTCTCAGTCCTTTTGTTTGAAAGCAGACTTCAAGTCTCATTTCCTCCTCCAAGACTGCATTATGTAAGTGAAACTGTCTCAGATCAAATCACAGCAAGAATGATATTCAAACCAACAAGTTGAAATTTTGAAGGCACCGTTTACAACTGAATGGAAAAAATAGATATCATCAGCATTGTGGATTATCTCCTAAGGATTAAACCGATGCATCTTTTATTCTGTTTGCTTTTAAATAACTAGTTCAAAGTTTATCATCGGGGATTAAACGAGCAACTAACTTTCCTTTATATAACCAATTTTGACTCTGCAAGGATTTCTTTGGATAAACGTTTCTGGCAAATGAATGATACAATCTGTTAAATGCTATTTTTTTTTATGACTGTCAATCACGGCTTGTCTCTTTTTTGCTGATTACTGTAAAGGGGGAAGCCATGACTCTACATCTAATGATAGCATGACTATATAAGCAAAACTTGTGTGATATGAAATGACTTATATATTCCTTGCAAAAACTTTTGAAATATCACAAGATTGATTGATCATATTGAAAGTATGCCATATACCTAAATTATAAAATTTATATATTGGAAAATTCATCTTCTGGTCGAGTAAAATCTTTCGGCCCATTTTCATTTAACTTATGATTTTCACAAAGTTTCGGCATTCACCATTAGTTTAAAGATGATCAACCATAGTTTCTGCTTCTATGAAACTTATCGTCATGCTTGAACTAAATGATGGAATCAAGTGGTTTACCTTCTAGTTATATATGACAGGGAGTTAGTAAGTTATCTGTCATCAACTGATTTGTCACCATAAAAAAGGAGATTGCTGGGAATCTTTGATTTGATGAGAAAACTGATGTTATTTGACGAATCCACAATATTGTTAAGGTGCAAGATTTTTGTCCATGATAAACAGAAAACACAAAGCAAGAATTACTGAGTCGAATTCATGAACGCTTAAGAGTTCAAGAATCATCGAGATGCTACCGAAAAAACCAACCGAGAAGAAATCGGGAACCAGCAGTCTTTCGCGGCCAAGATATCAGCTTCTGAGGTTCAGTAGAGACTACCAAGAAGTCTCAGCTACTTGTCATATCACATGTCTGTTTGGACCTCACATGGAAGTCTGGCCGGAAAGCTCAAAGAGAAACAAGACTTAGACGCCAAGCACAAATTGCTTAGGATGTGCTTTGCCAGGTCTACTCAGGCCTAGGGATTAGGATTTAAGAAAGGTAACTATACCTTGCTAGGGGCCAACTGGGGCCAGTCAGATTTGGCTGGGCCAGAAAGCCAAACCAATGAACCGAGAGCCAGGCGTAAGGCACCGCCTGGCCAAGTGTGACTCTCCTGCAAGCACTCTCCCAGCACTAACGCCAGGCACCACCAGCATCGGAACCCAAAGAGGACGGAAATTTGGAGCCCAAATTTGAATCCTCTTTTGAGCCCAGTCACCCCTCAAAATCTCGATGAGATTATAAACTTTTGAGCAGCAAGAGCTTGAGAGAAAGATCTTGAAAAGTGTTATTTATTTCTTTTCTCTAATTTGCTAGTGTCTACCTCTATCTCTTCTCAAAATCTGCAAGAGAGGAACCACGGTAAAGAGCTGTAAGAGGGGTATTTACCCTTCCATTTCAAGAGACTTATGGAAGGTGGGGAGCCTCATCAAGAGGGCCTCAAGTGGAGTTTATATTATTTGGACCGAACCACTTAAATCGAATGGATCCGTGGCTTCCTTCATGCTTTCTATTATTGTTATTTATATATTAAAAACCTTTCTTATATGCTTTTAGTTCTCATTACTTTGCCATGAGATAAGAATACGCCAAGATTAAGCTGTTCCGCTTCTTCATAATAAAGATTTTAGAAAACCGTTTTAATCCATGCAGTATTCAATTTCCTTAGTGCTGTTCCGATCCTAAATGCCGGTGCAGTCGACTGTACAAAATAGGAGCCCACCGCGCATAAATCCATCAATCACGCTTCACATGCCGACACGGTCATCCCATCGATAGCCCATCGCCAACCACGAGCGTTCGTGGTTCAAAGTGGCCGAATTAAAATAAGGCAATCAGACTAATAAAGATAATCATTGCATTTAAGAAGTTACAGAGCATGTATTGTTGTCCACACAAGAAGAAGAAGATTTAATCTGGTTGAAAATGAAAATTTATAAAATAGGATTAAAATAGACCAAAATTGACTTTATTATTATTGACGCTTTGTTTTCGCTTTCATCGCCAGTTCAGCCAGAGCACGAAGAATTGCCCAAAACTGCCAAAACCAAAGCCAGAAACGGCCAAACTGGCCATTTTTTTGTTGAGCTTATATGTACATTACAAGCCAAGAACCTGGTTTCTGGTTCTCTACTTTATGGAAACACATTATCTTCTGGTGTTATTTATTCACCTCTGCAGCCATAGGTTTATATTTTTACCAATCGTGTTTAATTAGTTAAGCGAGTGGCTATACAAATGGTGGTCCCAGAGCTAATTGTCTGCTCTTTACGGTGGCCGGTTACATGGGCCGTGGAGGGAACCCTAGCTTCACCTGGGTGGCAAGGCCCTGATTGCCAGAACATTCAGCTCCTTGCTGCAGCTACCATGTTTTCTTTGATCTAATTCTTGGTTGTCAATAAAGCTCTCTGATGGTATGCTTCAGGAATATCTACATTAAATCCTCATGATTGTATTCCAGGGGCAGAAAACATAACATCCTTATGTCCATTTTACATGTTAGGTAGAAGCAGTGTATTCATGCTCCTCGGTTCAGTGCTATGGTTCCTTGCAACTTTCTAGTTTGATCTCTAGGGAAACCACTTGAAACGTAATAGTGCTAACGAGGTTACAGATTCAAGATGAAGAGACTTATAACATCGCAGGAGCTGCCTCCGCGGCTATTTTCGGCCCATCGACCTCCAACATGCCAGCTCAAATAAACTCCTGCCTCTTTACATCTCTTCCTTGGCCGCTTGGGCCCAATTGCATCTGGCTCCACTCCTTTAGGTATTAGCACCATGGCCAACCCAAACACTTCAATTTCAAACCAACTCAGAGCTGTCGTCGCACGTACAACACCTACATTCATCAACCGCTAACCTGCGCGGGAAAGTAATGCATGCATCGGGCATCACAACTTCCCCAGACCTAGTTGTCAGAAGTTTCATCTACAAATGGATAAGATTTTGTCCAGTGTATACGATCAAGAACAGTAGTATAATTCTATATCACCTTGCAAGATATGGGGTATTAAGCTACTTTGTTTGATAATATTGTTTTTTTTTCTACAATTAAAAAAAAATAATTGGCTTTTATTTCTAATTTCCATTTTTTTTATATTTAATTTATATTTAATATGAAATGAACTTTAAATTAACTTAACGACGAGATTTATTATCGCTTCTTAAAGCGTCTCAAAGAAAAGTAAAAAAAGTAGCGCCGAATTCTCCCACCTCAGACCTACCATACGATCTGCTACATAACAGGGTAATGTCCTTTCCATTATGAATAGCTGCATTGTATGGGCCAACTATTGTGGCAGATGCCCAGACCA
>LS990923.1:31230156-31235156 GCA_900464855.2 Musa schizocarpa
ATTCAATTTCACTGGTATATATGCTTCAAACAGTATGCAAGAAAGAAATACTCTTTGGTCTGACCTGACTAATATTGTAAATGGCTGTCTCAATGTACCTTGGATTGTTCTTGGAGACTTTAATACTGTTCGGTACACAAATGAAAAACAGGGTGGTAGACAACTTTCAGAAAGCCAGCTTCAAAAGTTCAATGATTACATTGACACTGCAGCATTGTTTGATATGAAATCTGTGGGTAATTGGCTCTCCTGGAGTAATCAAGGTGCTGCTAACAGAAAAATAATGGCTCGACTTGATAGGTGTTTGATTAATCATGAATGGTTAACAATTTACCCAGATTCACTTCTTGAGTATGGTGCTCCTTTGTTTTCTGACCATTCTTTAATGTATATACACGCAGAAAAACCGACACCAAGAGGCAAGAAACCGTTTAGATTCTTTAACATGTGGAGTACTCATCCTCAATTTCTTGATGTTATCAGATCTGCTTGGAATGTTAATGTGCATGGATCCCCCCCTTACATCTTATGTCAAAAGCTCAAAGCCTGTAAAGCAGCACTAAAGGAGTGGAATACAAATACCTTTGGCAATATTAACACCAGAGTTCAACTTTGCAGAAAGGAACTAATGTCTTTGCAACATGAGCTGCAACTTCAGCCAAATGATGAAAATATTATCTACAAAGAGGCAGAAGCCAGAAATAACTTCATGCAAGCCTTAAAACAAGAGGAAAGTTTTGCAAAGCAGAAGTCTCGACAACATTGGCTTACGCTAGGGGATTCCAATACAAAATTTTTCTATGCTTCAATTGCTACTCGAAGGGCTATTAACCGTATCAGCAAATGCAGAGACAAAGATGATAATCTTATTGAGAAGTTGGATGAGGTTAAAGCACACACAGAGCAATTTTTTTATTCCTTACTCAATCAAGCTGGGAAACCTAATAACATTCATGTGGAGCCGACTAGAAAACTTGATTCGGAAGCTATTTCAATCCTCAATGCCCCAATTACAGATGACGAAATTGTATGTGTTGTCTTTAAGTCACCAAAGCACAAAAGCCCAGGTCCAGATGGATTTCCAGCTGAATTTTACCAAACTGCTTGGTCTATTATTGGAAATGATGTGATCAAGGCTTGCCAACATTTTTTCTCTTCAGGTCATATTCTTAGAGAGATGAATTGCACTTTTATTTCCTTAATTCCGAAGAATGCAGGGGCTGAGTTACTAGAGAACTATCGACCCATATCATTATGCAACTTTATTTACAAAATCATCTCCAAAGTATTGGCAAATAGAATGCAAAAGGTAATACACAAGATCATTAGCCCAAACCAAGCTGCTTTCATCAAAGGGAGAAGTATACATCATAACATTTTGCTTGCTAATGACTTGGTCAAAGATTTGCATTCAAAAGCAAGAGGGACAAAAATATGTTTTAAAGCTGATTTTACGGAAAGCCTTGATTCAGTTAATAGGAAGTTTATCTATAAGATGCTCCTCGATATGAACTTCCCACAGCAATGGGTTAATTGGATTCAATCTTGCCTGGAAACTCCAAAGTTTTCGATACTCTTTAATGGCTCACCAATTGGTTTTTTTTGGGAGAACGAATGGCATCCGACAAGGTGATCCACTATCTCCGTATCTTTTTTACTATTGCGATGGAAGGACTTAGCTGTATGTTGGAACCGCAGTCTTAAATGGCAGCATTAAGGTACCCATTGCTGGTTCTGTTCATATATCACATATAACATTTGCAGATGACTTACTTATCTTTCTCCAAAATGAACCAACTTCAGTAAAGAACCTGGCTACTATTATGAATGACTTTGGTATGGTTTCTGGACTTCAGTTAAATCATCGAAAAGTAAAAGTATATATGAGCCCTTACGTTGAGGATAATGTCTTTATTGCACAAACTTTGGGGGGTCAGTGAGGGGAAGCTTGCCAGTTCCTTATTTGGGTCTCCCGTTCATATCCATAGACATTCACAAAACCCACTGTCAGCCTATCTTGCAAAAAAATAAAGAATAGAATTTCTTCTTGGAAAAATAGGTTTCTATCAAAAGCAGGACGACTTCGAACTCATCTGTTGGTATTGCACTCCTACTCTATATATTGGTGTAATGCATTTTCTTCTACCTGCTGGACTTCTCCAAGATATTGAGCGGTTATTAATGAACTTCTTCTGGAATGGCACAAATGATAAGGCAATGCATATGGTAAATTGGGATAGCATTTGCAAACCGAAAAGATGAAAGGGGGCTAAACTTGAGAAATACTAGAGATTGGAATCAAGCATGTCTGGTGCAGCAATTGTGGGATCTTTTTGCAAAACAAATGTTCCTTATGGTCACATTGGGTTTCTGCTAGGTATCTTTCAAAAGAATCAATCTGGGAAATTTCAACAAGAACATACCACTCTGCAGCTTGGAAAGGAATTTTAAAGGCAAGGAATTGGCTAATAAAACACATTTCCTATGCAATCTCTTCTGGAACTAGTACTAATATGTGAGTACGATCCTTGGGTGAATGGGAAGAGTATATTTCAATTATATGGTGACAGAATCTGAAAAGATCTCGGGGCTCCCAAAGATTGGAAGGTTTCTGAGTTCATTGCTAACGGTACCTGGTGTCTCCCTAATCCTATTTCTCCTGAAATGTTATCACTTTGGCCGACTATTATAGTTATTCCAATCACGAACAACTCTTCAGATAAACTTATTTGGCCTCATGACAATGGCAAATTTAGTGCCACATCTGCATGGAATCAAATTAGGCAAAGAAATAACAAGTGGGTCCCAAGCAGTTGGACATGGGATCGACCCGGGATCACAAAGACATTCCTTATGTACATGGCAGGCCCTTCTCAATAAACTACCTACAATAGACAATATGAAAAGAAGAGGTATCTATCATGTTAACCGATGCTCCCTTTGTATGCAACAAGAAGAAACTGTTGACCACCTTTATTTTGCTTGTGATTATACAAAATGGATATGGAAGGAGATTCTCCAGCAATTTGAACTCAATAGACTGCATAACCAAACTTGCACCAAGAACTAGAACTCATGCAATGTTTCTCAAGAAAAGGGCCTCTCACACAACTGGCAAAGGTTACTTTCAGATGCTATTTGGTGGATGTGGAAGGAGAGATGTAACAGAATCTTTAAATGTCAACACACAAACAATGCACAGCTATTGAAAGAGATTATTAGAGACTCAAGATCCTGTATGGAGCAAGATCTCAAAAGCAGACACTTTACCCAAAGAAAAAAATATATTTTTATCAATTTTAATTTTGCTATTAGCTAAAGATCTTGGGAATGATGCCAATTTTTTTGATATATCTGGATAAACATTTTCTATTTTGATTATAATTAGGAGTTATAGTCTACAACATGTGTAGTCATAACTATCGCATTCGCACTCTATGAGTTACATGGCTTTGTCTATGAATTGTATAGATAAAGCTATTTGTAGAAACTTTACACATAATCAATTTACTTTTACTTACCAAAAAAATGAAATTTTCAAAGATTACCCAGGCCTGTCGGCCAAGGCTATAGACTCGTTGAATACATCAGTGTAGCGCGCGTGCCGCCCAGAACATCTAAGAGCATCACAGACCTGTTATTGCCTCAAACTTCCGTGGCCCAAACAGACATAGTCCCTCTAAGAAGCTGGCCGCGGAGGGATGCCTCCGCGTAGCTAGTTAGTAGGCTGAGGTCTTGTTCGTTATCGGAATTAACCAGACAAATCACTCCACCAATTAAGAACGGCCATGCGCCACCACCCATAGAATCAAGAAAGAGCTCTCAGTCTATCAATCATTGCTATGTCTGGACCTGGTAAGTTTCCCCGTGTTGAGTCAAATTAAGCTGCAGGCTCCACTCCTGGTGGTGCCCTTCCGTCAATTCCTTTAAGTTTCAGCCTTGCGACCATACTCCCCCCGGAACCCAAAGACTTTGATTTCTCATAAGGTGCGGTGGAGTCCTAAGAGCAACATCCGCCAATCCCTAGTCGGCATCGTTTATGGTTGAGACTAGGACGATATCTGTTCGTCTTCGAGCCCCCAACTTTTTTTTTTTTTTTTGGTAAGTAAAAGTAAATTGATTATGTGTAAACTTTCTACAAATAGATTTATCTATACAAGTCATAGACAAAGCCATGTAACTCATAGAGTGCTTGAATCGATAGTTATGACTACACATGTTGTAGACTATAACTCTAATTATAATCAAAATAGAAAATGTTTATCCAGATATATCAAAATTTGGCATCATTACCAAGATCTTTAGCTAATAGCAAAATTAAAATTGATAAAAATATATTTTTCTCTTTGGGTAAAGTGCTCCGTTTTGAGATCTTGCTCCATACAGGATCTTGAGTCTCTAATAATCTCTTTCAATAGCTGAGCATTGTTTGTGTGTTGACATTTAAAGATTCTGTTACATCTCTCCTTCCACATCCACCAAATAGCGCATCTGAAAGTAACCTTTGCCAGTTTGTGTGAGAGGACCTTTTCTTGAGAAACATTGCATGAGTTAGCCTAGTTCTTGGTGCAAGTTTGGTTCTTGCAGTCTATTGAGTTCAAATCGTTGGAGAATCTCCTTCCATATCCATTTTGTATAATCACAAGCAAAATAAAGGTGGTCAACAGTTTCTTCTTGTTGCATACAAAGGGAGCATCGGTTAACATGATAGATACCTCTTCTTTTCATATTGTCTATTGTAGGTAGTTTATTGAGAAGGGCCTGCCATGTACATAAGGAATGTCTTTGTGATCCCGGTCGATCCATGTCCAACTGCTTGGGACCCACTTGTTATTTCTTTGCCTAATTTGATTCCATGCAGATGTGGCACTAAATTTGCCATTGTCATGAGGCCAAATAAGTTTATCTGAAGAGTTGTTCATGATTGGAATAGCTATAATAGTCGGCCAAAGTGATAACATTTCAGGGGAAATAGGATTAGGGAGACACCAGGTACCGTT
>LS990923.1:31245156-31247656 GCA_900464855.2 Musa schizocarpa
GCTGAGATGGTTGACGTTTTGTTCCGCCATGTCGCTCTTCGCGGGACGCAAGAATTGCCCAAAACTGGCCAAAACAGCCCAAAACAGGCCAAAACTGGCCATTTTTTTTTGAGCGAAAGAGGGAGAAGTGGCGGACAGCGAAAGCGGGCGCAGAGGCAGCACCGCCCCTGTTATATTTAACGCCCCATCCAGCCCCCCTGTACACCCGGGGTTCCAGGGTGCTGAGATGGCTGACGCTTTGTTCGGCCATGTCGTCGCCACGGCACGCAAGAACTGTACAAAAACTGGCCAAAACGCCCAAAAAAACGGGCCAAACGTATTTTTTTTTGTCCTAGCGACCGAGCGGGCGAAGCGGGCGACAGCGAAATGGCATGAAGCGAGAGGCAGCACCGCCCCTGCAAATACAAACGCCCCATCCAGCCCTGTGCCACCCGGGGTTCCAGGGTGCTGAGATGGTTGACGTTTTGCTCCGCCACGCCGCTCGCCGCGGCACGCAAGAACTGCCCAAAAAACTGGCCAAAACTGGTTAGAAACGGCCAAAACTGGCCATTTTTGGCTGAGCGAGCGAAGCGGGCGACAGCGAGCGGGCGAAAGCGGCGGACAGCGAGCCAAGCAAGAGGCAGCACCGTCCCCTACTATATTTAACGCCCAATCCAGCCCTGTGTGCCAGGGGGGGGTTCCAGGGTGCTGAGATGGCTGACGCTTTGTTCGGCCACGCCGTTCGGGCACGCAAGAACTGCCCAAAACTGGCCAAAACAGCACAAAACGGGCCAAACTAGCCATTTTTGGCTGAGCGAAGCGAAAGCAGCGAGCGGAGGACAGCGAAGAGTAGCGAGAGGCAGAACCGCCCCTGCTATATTTAACGCCCCATCCAGCCCCTGTACACCCGGGGGTTCCAGGGTGCTGAGATGGTTGACGTTTTGTCCGCCACGCCGCTCGCCGCGGGCACGCAAGAACTGCCCAAAAACTGGCCAAAAATAGCCAAAATGGGCCAAAACTGGCCATTTTTGGATGAGCTGGCGAGCGGCGCAGCAGCGGACAGCGAAGCTGGAGAGGCAGCACCATCCCCTGTTATATTTAACGCCCCATCCAGCCCTGTGCCACCCGGGGGTTCCAGGGTGCTGAGATGGCTGACGTTTTGTTCCGCCACGTCGCTCGCCGCGGGCACGCAAGAACTGCCCAAAACTGGCCAAACAGCCCAAAACGGGCCAAAATGGCCATTTTGGCTGAGCGAGAAAAAGGCGAAGCGGAGGACAGCGAGCGGCGAGAGGCAGCACCGCCCCTGTTATATTTAACGCCCCATCCAGCCCTGTACACCCGGGGTTCCAGGGTGCTGAGATGGTTGACGTTTTGCTCCGCCACGCCGTTTCGCCGCGGGCACGCAAGAACTGCCCAAAACTGGCCAAAACGCCAAAAACGGGCCAAAACTGGCCATTTTAGGCTGATGGGCGAAGTGGGCGGACAAGAAGCGAGAGAGGCAGCACCGCCCCTGTTATATTTAACGCCCCATCCAGCCCTGTACACCCGGGGTTCCAGGGTGCTGAGATGGTTGACGTTTTGTTCGCCACGTCGCTCGCCGCGCGGGCACGCAAGAACTGCCCAAAAACTGGCCAAAAACAGCCCAAAAAACGGGCCAAAACTGGCCATTTTTTTGAGCGGGCGAAAGCAGCGAAGCGGAGGCGAAGCGAAGCGAGAGGCAGCACCGCCCCTGTTATATTTAACGCCCCATCCAGCCCTCTGTGCCAGGGGGGGGGGGTTCCAGGGTGCTGAGATGGTTGACGCTTTTGTTCGCCACGCCGTCGCCGGCACGCAAGAACTGCCCAAAACCTGGCCAAAACAGCCAAAAACGGGCCAAAACTGGCCATTTTGGTTGAGCGAATGGCGGCGAAGCGACGGACAGCGAATCCGGCGAGAGGCAGCACCGCCCCTGCAATAGATGACGATCCAGCCCCCGCCACCCGGGGTTCCAGGGTGCTACGCTCAATGATGTTTTTGGCCCATCCACGTAAGAACTGCCCAAAACTGGCGACGAAGGGCGGGGCCAAAACTGGCCATTTTTGGCTGTGCGGGGCGAGGGGCGAGGGGCGGGCGGACAGAGAGGTAGCGGCGCCCCTGGTTGGGTTCATTGTATTGTCTGAACCCAAAGCCAACAGGGTGTTGAGATCTGAGCTGCGCCATGAGGCGGTGAAGCAAGCGAGGGCATTGAGGCGGTAATGATGTGCCGTGATTGCCATTGTCATCGAAAGCGCATTCTGCGGACGGGCCATTGGCACATTTTTGGTGCTTGTGCCTGCACAGCGGCAACGCTTTGTGCCTCGCCGAATCCTGCAGTGACCGCCCAAGCCATTGCTAGCGCCATCGAATCAAAGGCAATCGGTCGCCACGCGCGGTGGTCCTGCATTGCTGAGCTGCTGCTGCACTTGGATACTCAGCTCAGCCCCTAAGTTCACGCGCCCCGCCGATATTTCGACCGCCGACTGTCTTTCAACCCGCCGGGGGG
>LS990923.1:31250156-31277656 GCA_900464855.2 Musa schizocarpa
TCCCGACATGCATGCTCCAACTCGAACCCTTCACAGAAGATCGGGTCGGCCGGCGGTGCAACCCCTCAGAGGGTTCCCACCGTTAGCTTCCTTTGTGCCTTCCGGTTTCCGCACGCCGCTGACGCGACGCATGTCGACTCCTTGGTCCTGTGTTTCAAGATGGGTCGGATGGGGAGCCCACTGGCCGATGCCTAGGTCGCACGTAGGTTTCGCACGGGCACACCGATGGCGCTGCCATGTTCTCGACCGCATCGACGGTATCCCTCGAATCGAACGACGATCCGTCTGGCGCCGCCGCCGATGCAGCTCGATCGATCCGCACTCGAAGCCGAACGGGCGACCGATAACCGCCGCTCAGATCCGGACCAGGTGCATCGCCGCCCCCCATCCGCTTCCTCCCGCAATTTCAAGCACTTTTTTTGACTTTTTTCAAAGTCCTTTTCATCTTTCCTCGCGGGTACTTGTTCGCTATCGGTCTTCGCCCATATTTAGCCTTTTGACGGAATTTACCGCCCGATTGGGGCTGCATTCCCAAACAACCCGACTGCCGACAGCGCCAGGTGGTGCGACAGGGTCCGAGCCGGACGGGGTTTCACCTCCCCGGCGCTTCTTTCCAGGGGACTTGGGCCCGTCCGCCGCTGAGGACGCTTTCTCCAAACTACAATTCAGACGACGAGCCGCCCGGATTCTCAAGCTGGGCTGATCCTGGTTCGCCGCCGCTATTAAGGGAATTTTGTAAGTTTTTTTCCTCCGCTTATTTATATGCTTAAACTCAGCTGGTAGCCCCACCAGACCTGGGGTCGCGGGTCCGTGGGCATCGACCGCACCACGACTTGGGTCCTCGAGGCCTTGCCCGGTCCCGGCGGCACGACGATGTTTCCGCGACAAGGCATCCACCACGCTGCCGGTTCGACAACCATTGACGGCCCGCTTTTCGCCAACCGCGACCTTCCGCACGGGGCCATCCTCCGCTTCGCCCCCCGAGGGGAGGGAGCAACGACGGTTGCCGAAGCGTGACGCCCAGGCAGGCGGTTCTTAGCTGGATGGCTCGCGGCGCAACTTATGCTCAAAGACTCGATGGTTCACGGATTCTGCAATTCACAACAGGTATCGATTTCGCCACATTCTTCATCGGCGCGAGAGCCGAGATATCCGCTGTCGAGTCGCCCATGGGGTCACCGCCGAATTGTAGCCTACTACATGCAGCGCAGGCCCTCCACCGGATGTTCAGGTTCTTTACGCTTATCCGCCGGGGTTGGTAGTTCATCTTCGGTCGCCCCGCCCGGAGGGCAGGCCGACATTCAGGGTGTTGTCGGGACGAGCCCGGGCGAAAGCAATCGCTGACGATTCACGGTCGCCCTCGCCAGTGGGTCTCGATAATGATCCTTCCACAGGTTTACCCACGGAAACCATGTTACCACTTCTCCTTCCTCTAAATGATAAGGTTCAATGGACTTTCGCGACGCCGCTGGCAGCGAACCGCCTTCGCTGACTATTCGATCCAACACTTCACCGACCATTCAATCGGTAGGATCGAACGGGTGGTGTGTACAAAGGGCAGGGACGAATCAACGCGGAGCTGATGACTCGCGCTATTAGGGAATTCCTCGCTGAACATCTAAGGGCATCACAGACCTGTTATTGCTCAAACTTCCGTGGCCTAAACGCCATAGTCCTCTAAGAAGCTGGTCGCTGAGGGATGCCTCAGCCAGAGCTAGTTAGCACGCTGAGGTCTCGCTCGTTATCGGAATTAACCAAACAAATCGCTTCCACCAACTAAGAACGGCCATGCACCAGCACCCATAGAATCAAGAAAGAGCTCTCAGTCTGTCAATCCTTGCTATGTCTGGACCTGGTAAGTTTCCCCTGTTGAGTCAAATTAAGCCGCAGGCTCCACTCCTGGTGGTGCCCTTCCCTCAATTCCTTTTAAGATTCAGCCCACCATATTCCCCCCGAACCCAAAGACTTTGATTTCATAAGGTGTCGGCGGAGTCCTAAGAGTAACATCCGCCGATCCCCTGGTCGGCATCGTTTATGGTTGAGACTAGACGGTATCTGATCGCCTTCGAGCCCCCCAACTTTCATTCTTGATTAATGAAAACATCCTTGGCAAATGTTTTGCGCAGTGGTTCGTTTTTCATAAATCCAAGAATTTCACCTCTGACTATATGAAATACTTAATGCCCCCAATCCCCCTCTTAATCATTATCCATCCCAAGGCCAACACAATAGGACCGGAAATCCTGTGATGTTATCCCATGCTAATGTATCCAGAGCGCGGGCTTTTTTGAGCACTCTAATTTCTTCAAAGTAACAGCGCCGAGGCACTAATTCGCCATTAAGGCCAGGCACGATCGCCGACAGAAGGGATGGGACGACCGTGCACACTGCGAGGCGGACCGACCGACCCGGCCCCAAAGTCCAACCACGAAGCTTTTTTTAACTGCAACAAATTAAATATACGCTATTGAGCTGGAATTATCGCTGCTGGCACCAGACTTGCCCTCCAATGGATCCTCGTTAAGGGATTTAGATTGTATTATTCCAACTACCAGACTCAAGAGCCCGGTATTGTTATTTATTGTCACTACCTCCCCCGTGTCGATTGGGTAATTTGCGCCACTGCTGCCTTCCCTTGGATGTGGTAGCCGCTTTTCAGGCTCCCTCCCGAATCGAACCCTAATTCTCCGCCACCCGCCACCACTATGGTAGGCCCCTATCCTACCATCGAAAAGTTGATAGGGCAGAAATTTGAATGATGCGCCGCCGCATGAGGGCCGCGGCGATCCGCCGAAGTTATCATGAATCATCGGAGCAGCGGGCAAAGCCCACGCCAACCTTTTATCTAATAAATGCATCCCTTCCGAAGTCGGGTTTGTTGCACGATAGCTCTAGAATTACTACGGGTTATCCGAAAGTAGCACGCATCATCAAACAAACTATAACTGATTTAATGAGCCATTCGCAGTTTCACAGTCTGAAATAGTTCATACTTACACATGCATGGCTTAATCTTTTGAGACAAGCATATGACTACTGGCAGGATCAACCAGGTAGCACGCCCCTTCACGATGCCAAGCCCAACATGCCACCCATTACCACAAGGGAAAGGGGGGGGGGCAATGATGGGAAGGCTGTTATCCGTCAAGGGCAACCAAGAAAGCCAACCGATCATGTGCCAAGAGTCCAAAGACCAATGGTACATTCTTATCCACTGCATCCAAGAGCACTCACGCGGAACACCGGAGCCACTCGGAGACGCAGAGGTCTGGAGACATGACATCGCTCGAGGACACACAAGGTGCACGATATCGACACTCCTCATTCGAGATAGGACATGAGAAGTGGATAAGTTTAGGTAAACAATGTCTATTTCCAAAGGAACTAGGTAGATTGTACAGGCAAACACACATCTCCGCTCAACAGAGTACCATTGAAGAGACTTGCAACGCCGGGTGGTCGACCGCACAAAACAGGGAGCCCACCGCCGCATACAAATCCATCACCGCCACATGCCGGACACAATCATCCCATCGACAGCCCATCGCCAACCACGAAAGCAACAAAGACTCAAGTGGTCATCAAACAAGGCAATCGACGACAAGACACCGCCGCGGTAACTAAGAAGTACAGAGCTACGCATTGTTGTCCACACAAGGAAGAAGAAGATTTCAATCAAGGAAAAAAAACAGCCCATAAACAGGACAAAAACAGACCAAAACTGGCCATTATTGGTTGTCGCTTTTGCTTGCCACGCCACGCCGCCGTAGCACGGAAGAACTGCCAAAAAACTGGCCAAAACAGCCAAAAAACAGGCCAAAAAACTGACCATTTTTTGGCTGAGCTTAACGAAGCGGCGAAAGCGACGGACAGCGAGTGAAGCGAGAGGCAGCACCGTCCCCCTTATATATTTAATGCCCCATCCAGCACTGTGCCACCTGGGGGTTCCAGGGTGCTGAGATGGCTGACGCTTTTGTTCCGCCACGTCGCTTCGCCAAGGCACGCAAGAACTGCCCAAAAAACTGGCCAAAACTGGCCAAAAACGCCCAAAACTGGCCATTTTTGGCTGAGAAGGAAGCGCGGACTGCGAAGCTGCCAGCCAGAGGCAGCACACCGCCCCTGCTATACGGATGGGGTTTTGTTCGCCACGCCGCCGTCGCCGCTGCACGCAAGAACTGCCCAAAACTGGCCAAAACTGGCTAGAAACGGGCCAAAACTGGCCATTTTTGGCTGAGCGAACGAAGCCGGCAAAGCGGTTAACAGCGAAAAAGGGCGGAGAGGGCAGCACCGCCCCTGCTATATCTTAACGCCCCATCCAGCCCTTTGCCACCCGGGGTTCGAGGGTGCTGAGATGGCTGACGCTTTGCTCCGCTCACGCTGTCGCCGCCAAGGCACGCAAGAAGTGCCCAAAAACTGGAAAAAAACGGGCCAAAATTGACCATTTTTGGCTGAGAGAGAGCGAGCGGCGGACGGCGGACAGCAGCAAAGCGAGAGGCAGCATGATCCCTGCTATACGAACGACCCATCCAGCCCCTGTGCCACCCGGGCGGTTCCAGGGTGCTGAGATGGTTGACGTTTTTCCGGCCACGCCGCTCGCCGCGGCACGCAAGAACTGCCCAAAACTGGCAGAAACAGCCCAGAAACGGGCCAAAAACCAGCCATTTTTGGCTGAGCTTAACGAAAGCAGCGAGCCGGAGGGAGCAGTGAAGCGAGAGGCAGCACCGCCCCTGCTATATTTAACGCCCCATCCAGCCCTGTGCCACCCAGGGGGGGTTCCAGGGTGCTGAGATGGTTGACGCTTTTGTTCGCCACGCCGTTCGCCGCTGCACGCAAGAACTGCCCAGAAACTGGCCAAAACGCCCAAAAACGGGCCAAAACTGGCCATTTTAGGCTGAGCGAGCGAAGCCGGGCGAGCGGCGGACAGCGAAGCTTAAGCGAGAGGCAGCACCGCCCCCTGCTATACGATCGCCCCATCCAGCCCTGTGCCACCCGGGTGGTTCGAGAGTGTTGAGATGGCTGACGTTTTTGTTCCGCCACGCCGTTCGCCGCGCACGCAAGAACTGCCCAAAACTGGCGAAACTGGGAAAAACGGGCCAAAACTGGCCATTTTGGCTGAGCGAGGGAGCGGGCGAAGCGACGGACAGCGAAAGTGAAGCGAGAGGCAGCACCATCCCTGCTATATTTAACGCCCCATCCCAGCCCCTGTGCCACCTGGGGGTTCCAGGGTGCTGAGATGGTTGACGTTTTGTTCCGCCACGCCGTTTCGCCGGGCACGCAAGAACTGCCCAAAACTGGCCAAAACAGCTCAAAAAAAAACGGGCCAAAACTGGCCATTTTTGACTGAGCGAAGCGAAAGCGGTTAGCGGAGGACAGCGAGCTTAAGCGAGAGGCAGCACCGCCCCTGCTATATTTAACGCCCCACCCAGCCCTGTGCAACCCGGGGTTCTAGGGTGCTAAGATGGTTGACGCTTTTGTTCGGCCACGCCCGTTCGCCGGCACGCAAGAACTGCCCAAAAAACTGGCCAAAACGCCCAAAACGGGCCAAAACTGGCAATTTTAGGTTGAGCGAGCGAAGGGCGAAGCGGGCGGACAATGAGCTTAAGCGAGAGGCAGCACCGCCCCTGTTATATTTAACGCCCCATCCAGCCCCTGCCACCCGGGGTTCGAGGGTGCTGAGATGGCTGACTTTTGCTCCGCCACGCCGTTCCGCCGCAGCACGCAAGAACTGCCCAAAAAACTGGCCAAAACGCCCAAAAACGGGCCAAAACTGGCCATTTTAGGCTGAGCGAGCGAACGGCGAAGCCGGCGGACAGCGACAGCTTAAGCGAGAGGCAGCACCGCCCCGGCTATCTTAACGCCCAATCCTGCCCTGTGCCACCCGGGATTCGAGGGTGCTGAGATGGCTGACGTTTTGTTCCGCCACGCCGTCGCCGCGCACGCAAGAACTGCCCAAAACTGGCCAAAACAGGCCAAAAACGGGCCAAAACTGGCCATTTTTGGCTGAGCTTAACGAAAGCGGGCGAAGCGGGCGGACATCGAAGCGGGCGAGAGGCAGCACCATCCCTGCTATCTTAACACCCCATCCAGCCCTGTGCCACCCGGGGTTCCAGGGTGCTGAGATGGCTGACGCTTTTGCTCAGCTCACGCCGCTCGCCGCGGCACGCAAGAACTGCCCAAAAACTGGCCAAAATAGCCCAAAATCGGGCCAAAAAACTGGCCATTTTTGGCTGAGCGAAGCGAAGCGACGAAAGCAGTGGACAGCGAAGCGGCGAGAGGCAGCACCGCCCCTCCCTATATCTGAATGCCCCATCCAGCCCTGTGCCACCCGGGGTTCCAGGGTGTTGAGATGGCTGACGCTTTGTTCGCCACGCCGTTCCCCCGCGGCACGCAAGAACTGCCCAAAAAACTGGCCAAAACAGCCCATAAACGGGCCAAAACTAGCCATTTTTGGCTGAGCGAAGCGAAGGGCGGCGGTGCACAGCGAAATGCGGGCGAGAGGCAGCTCCGCCCCTGCTATACTGAACGCCCCCATCCAGCCCTGCGCCACCCGAGGGGTTCCAGGGTGCTGAGATGGCTGACGCTTTTGTTCGGCCATGTCGCTCGCCGCTGGCACGCAAGAACTGCCCAAAACTGGCCAAAAAAAAAACGGGCCAAAATTGGCCATTTTGGCTGAGCGAAGCGAGCGGCGAAGCGGCGGACAGCGAGTAGAAAGCGAGAGGCAGCACCATCCCAGCTATCTGAACGCCCCATCCAGCCCCTGTGCCACCCGTGGGGTTCCAGGGTGCTGAGATGGTTGACGTTTTGCTCCGCCACGCCGTTCGCGCCGCAGCACGCAAGAACTGCCCAAAAACTGGCCAAAACGGCAAAAAACGGGCCAAAACTGGCCATTTTTGGCTGAGCGAAATGAAGATGGGCGAAGCGGGCGGACAACGAGCTGGCGAGAGGTAGCACCGTCCCCTGCTATCTTAACGCCCCATCCAGCCCTGTGCCACCCAGTGGGTTCGAGGGTGCTGAGATGGTTGACGCTTTTGTTCGGCCACGCCGTTCGCCGAAAGCACGCAAAACTACCCAAAAGCTGGCCAAAACAGGCCAAAAACGGGCCAAAACTGGCCATTTTTGGCTGAGCGAAGCGAGCCGGGCGGACAGCGAAAGCGGCGAGAGGCAGCACCATCCCTGCTATATTTAACGCCCCATCCAGCCCTGTGCCACCCGGGGTTCCAGGGTGCTGAGATGGCTGACTTTGTTCGCTAACGCCGTTCGCCGCGGGCACGCAAGAACTGCCCAAAACTGGCCAAAACAGCCCAAAAACGGGCCAAAACTGGCCATTTTTGGCTGAGCATTTTGGCTGAGGGGCGAAGGTGGACAGTGAGCCGGCGGAGAGGCAGCACCGCCCCTGCTATACTTAATGCCCCATCCAGCCCTGTGCCACCCGGGGTTCCAGGGTGCTGAGATGGCTGACGTTTTCTCCGGCCACGCCGTTCGCCGTGGGCACGCAAGAACTGCCAAAAAACTGGCCAAAATAGCCCAAAAATGGGCCAAAACTGGCCATTTTTTGGCTGAGCTGAAGCGAAGCGATGTTTATGGACAGCGAAATAAGCAGAGGCAGCACCGTCCCTGTTATATTTAACGCCCCATCCAGCCCTGTGCCACCCGGGGTTCCAGGGTGCTGGGATGGCTGACGCTTTACTCTGCTCACGCCGCTCACCGCTGCACGCAAGAACTACCAAAAAACTGGCTGAAACAGCCCAGAAACGGGCCAAAATTAGCCATTTTTGGCTGAGCTGAAGCAGCAGTGAGCGGAGGACATCGAAGTTTAAGCGAGAGGCGGCACCGCCCCTGCTATATCTAACGCCCCATCCAGCTCTGTGCCACCCGGGGTTCCAGGGTGCTGAGATGGCTGACGTTTTTTGCTCGCTCATGTCGTTTCGCCATGGCACGCCAAGAACTGGCCAAAAATGGGCCAAAACTGGCCATTTTGGCTGAGCGAAGCGAAAGGGCGAAGCGGTGGACAGCGAACCAAGCGAGAGGCAGAACCGCCCCTGCTATATGAACGCCCCATCCAGCCCTGTGCCACCCGGGGGTTCCAGGGTGCTGAGATAGTTGACGTTTTGCTCCGCCATGTCGTTCGCCGCGGCACGCAAGAACTGCCAAAAAACCAGCCAAAAAACGCCCAAAAACGGGCCAAAACTGGCCATTTTTGGCTGAGCTAGCGCGAGTGGCGAAGCGGCGGACAGCGAAGCGAGGAGAGGCAGCGCCCCTGCTATATTTAACGCCCCATCCAGCCCTGTGCCACCGGGGTGTTCCATGGTGCTGAGATGGTTGATGTTTTGTCCGCTCACGCCGTTCGCCACGGCACGCAAGAACTGCACAAAAACTGGCCAAGACGGCCCAGAAACGGGCCAAAACTGGCCATTTTTGTCCTAGCGACCGAAGCGGCGGACAGCGAGCTTAAGCGGGCGAGAGGCAGCACCGCCCCTGTAACATTTAACGCCCCATCCAGCCCTGTGCCACCCGGGTGTTCCAGGGTGCTGAGATGGCTGATGTTTTGTTCGCCACGCCGTTCGCCGCGGCACGCAAGAACTGCCAAAAAACTGGCCAAAACTGGCCAGAAACGGGCCAAAACTGGCCATTTTTGGCTGAGCGAAGCGAAGCGGGCGAAGCGGCGGACAGCGAAATAAGCGAGAGGCAGCACCGCCCCTGCTATATCGAACGCCCCATCCAGCCCTATGCCACCCGGGGTTCCAGGGTGCTGAGATGGCTGACGCTTTGTTCCGCCACGTCGTTCGCCGCCGCACGCAAGAACTGCCCAAAACTGGCGGAAACAGCCCAGAAACAGGCCAAAACTAGCCATTTTGGCTGAGCGAAGCGAAAGCAGCGCGGCGGAGGACATCGAAATGGGCGAGAGGCTGCACCGCCCCTGCTATCTTAACGCCCCATCCAGCTCTGTGCCACCCGGGAGTTCTAGGGTGGTGAGATGGCTGATGTTTTGCTCCACTCACGCCGTTCACCGCGGGCACGCAAGAACTGCCCAAAAACTAGCCAAAACTGCCAAAAAAAGGGCCAAAACTGGCCATTTTTGGCTGAGCGAAGCGAAGGGCGCTTGGGCGGACAGCGAAGCCGGGCGAGAGGCAGCACCGCCCTTGCAATACTGAATGACCCATCCAGCCCCTGTGCCACCCGGGGTTCCAGGGTGCTACGCTCAATGATGTTTTGCTCCACTCCACGCCGCTCGCCGGCACGTAAGAACTGCCCAAAACTGGCGCAAAAAGGGCGGGGCCAAAACTGGCCATTTTGGCTGTGAAAGCGGGGGCGAAAGCGGCGGGCGGACAGCGAGAGGCAGCGGCGTCTCCTGGCTGGGTTCATTGTATTGTCTGAACCCAAAGCCAACAGGGTGCTGTGATCTGAGCTGCGCCGGCGCAGGCAGGTGAAGCAAGCGAGGGCATTGAGGCGGGTAATGATGTGCCGTGATTGTCATTGTCATCGAAAGCGCGATTCTGCGGACAGGCCATTGGCACATTGGTTGGTGCTTGTGCCTGCACAGCGGCAACGACATGTGCATCCATCGACCTGCATCGCTTATGCCTCGTCGAATCCTGCAGTGACCGCTCCGTCATTGCTAGCTCCTCATCGAATCAAAGGCACTCGGTCGCCACGTGCGGTGGCTCCTGCATTGCTGAGCACTGCTGCCGCACTTGGATACCTCAGCTCAGCCCCTAAGTTCAATGCGTCCCGTCGGATATTTCGACCGCTCGACTGTCGCTTTCAACCTCGTCGGCGTGGAGGGCAGTGAAACTGTGTAAAGTTTCTACAAATAGCTTTATCTATACAAGTCATAGACAAAGCCATGTAACTCATAGAGTGCGAATGCGATAGTTATGACTACACATGTTGTAGACTATAACTCCTAATTATAATCAAAATAGAAAATGTTTATCCAGATATATCAAAATTTGGCATCATTCCCAAGATCTTTAGCTAATAGCAAAATTAAAATTGATAAAAATATATTTTTCTCTTTCGGTAAAGTGATCCGTTTTGAGATCTTGCTCCATACAGGATCTTGAGTCTCTAATAATCTCTTTCAATAGCTGAGCATTGTTTGTGTGTTGACATTTAAAGATTCTGTTACATCTCTCCTTCCACATCCACCAAATAGCGATCTGAAAGTAACCTTTGCCAGTTTGTGAGAGGACCTTTTCTTAAGAAACATTGCATGAGTTCGCCTAGTTCTTGGTGCAAGTTTGGTTTGCGGCAGTCTATTGAGTTCAAATCGCTGGAGAATCTCCTTCCATATCCATTTTGTATAATCACAAGCAAAATAAAGGTGGTCAACAGTTTCTTCTTGTTGCATACAAAGGGAGCATCGGTTAACATGATAGATACCTCTTCTTTTCATATTGTCTATTGTAGGTAGTTTATTGAGAAGGGCCTGCCATGTACATAAGGAATGTCTTTGTGATCCCGGTCGATCCCATGTCCAACTGCTTGGGACCCACTTGTTATTTCTTTGCCTAATTTGATTCCATGCAGATGTGGCACTAAATTTGCCATTGTCATGAGGCCAAATAAGTTTATCTGAAGAGTTGTTCGTGATTGGAATAGCTATAATAGTCGGCCAAAGTGATAACATTTCGGGGAAATAGGATTAGGGAGAGACACCAGGTACCGTTAGCAATGAACTCAGAAACCTTCCAATCTTTGGGAGCCCCGAGATCTTTTCAGTATTCTGTCACCATATAATTGAAATATACTCTTCCCATTCACCCAAGGATCGTACCACATATTAGTACTAGTTCCAGAAGAGATTGCATAAGAAATGTGTTTGATTAGCCAATTCCTTGCCTTTTAAAATTCCTTTCCAAGCTGCAGAGTGGTATGTTCTTGTTGAAATTTCCCAGATTGATTCTTTTGAAAGATACCTAGCAGAAACCCAAAGTGACCATAAGGAACATTTGTTTTGCAAAAGATCCCACAATTGCTGCACCAGACATGCTTGATTCCAATCTCTAGTATTTCTCAAGTTTAGCCCCCTTCATCTTCGGTTTACAAATGCTATCCCAATTTACCATATGCATTGCCTTATCATTTGTGCCATTCAGAAGAAGTTCATTAATAACCATTCAATATCTTGGAGAAGTCCAGCAGGTAGAAGAAATGCATTACACCAATATATAGAGTAGGAGTGCAATACCGAACGGATGAGTTCGAAGTCGATCCTGCTTTTGATAGAAACCTATTTTTCCAAGAAGAAATTCTATTCTTTTTTTTTTTGCAAGATAGGCTGACAGTGGGTTTTGTGAATGCCTGTGGATATGAGCGGAGACCCAAATAAGGAACTGGCAAGCTTCCCTCACTAACCCCAAAGTTTGTGCAATAAAGACATTATCCTCAACGTAAGGGCTCATATATACTTTACTTTTCGCATGATTTAACTGAAGTCCAGAAACCATACCAAAGTCATTCATAATAGTAGCCAGGTTCTTTACTGAAGTTGGTTCATTTTGGAGAAAGATAAGTAAGTCATCTGCAAATGTTATATGTGATATATGAACAGAACCAGCAATGGGTACCTTAATGCTGCCATTTAAGACTCGTGTTCCAACATACAGCTAAGTCCTTCCATATAATAGTAAAAAAGATACGGAGAGAGTGGATCACCTTGTCGGATGCCATTCGTAAAAAAAAAAAACCAATTGGTGAGCCATTAAAGAGTATCGAAAAACTTTGGAGTTTCCAGGCAAGATTGAATCCAATTAACCCATTGCTGTGGAAAGTTCATATCGAGGAGCATCTTATAGATAAACTTCCTATTACCTGAAGATGAAGGCTTTCCGTAAATCAGCTTTTAAAACATATTTTTTGTCCCTCTTGCTTTTGAATGCAAATCTTTGACCAAGTCATTAGCAAGCAAAATGTTATGATGTATACTTCTCCCTTTGATGAAAGCAGCTTGGTTTGGGCTAATGATCTTGTGTATTAACTTTTTTGCATTCTATTTGCCAATACTTTGGAGATGATCTTGTAAATAAAGTTGCATAATGATATGGGTCGATAGTTCTCTAGTGAATCAGCCCCTGCATTCTTTTGAATTAAGGAAATAAAAGTGCAATTCTCTCTAAGAATATGACCTGAAGAGAAAAAAAATGTTGGCAAGCCTTGATCACATCATTTCCAATAATAGACCAAGCAGTTTGGTAAAATTCAGCTGGAAATCCATCTGGACCTGGGCTTTTGTGCTTTGGTGACTTAAAGACAACACATACAATTTAGGTCATCTGTAATTGGGCATTGAGGATTGAAATAGCTTCTGAATCAAGTTTTCTAGTCGGCTCCACATGAATGTTATTAGGTTTCCCAGCTTGATTGAGTAAGGAAAAAAAAAAAATTGCTCTGTGTGTGCTTTAACCTCATCCAACTTCTCAATAAGATTATCATCTCTGTCTCTGCATTTGCTGATACGGTTAATAGCCCTTCGAGTAGCAATTGAAGCATAGAAAAATTTTGTATTGGAATCCCTAAGCGTAAGCCAATGTTGTCGAGACTTCTGCTTTGCAAAACTTTCCTCCTGTTTTTTTTAAGGCTTGCATGAAGTTATTTCTGGCTTCTGCCTCTTTGTAGATAATATTTTCATCATTTGGCTGAAGTTGCAGCTCATGTTGCATAGACATTAGTTCCTTTCTGCAAAGTTGAACTCTGGTGTTAATATTGCCAAAGGTATTTGTATTCCACTCCTTTAGTGCTGCTTTACAGGCTTTGAGCTTTTGACATAAGATGTAAGGGGGTATCCATGCACATTAACATTCCAAGCAGATCTGATAACATCAAGAAATTGAGGATGAGTACTCCACATGTTAAAGAATCTAAATGGTTTCTTGCCTCTTGGTGTCGCTTTTTCTGCATGTATATACATTAAAGAATGGTCAGAAAACAAAGCAGCACCATACTCAAGAAGTGAATCTGGGTAAACTGTTAACCATTCATGATTAATCAAACACCTATCAAGTCGAGCCATTATTTTTCTGTTAGCAGCACCTTGATTACTCCAGGAGAGCCAATTACCCACAGATTTCATATCAAACAATGCTGCAGTGTCAATTTACTTTTACTTACCAATTTACTTTTACTTACCAAAAAAAAAAGTTCCGCTCTCTTCATACGAAAGATTTTTTAGAAAATCGAAGTTTTAATCCGCTGCACTAATTCCCCCCCCCCCTCTTAGTGCTACTCCGATCCTAACAATTGGTATCAGAGCTAGGTTATCTCTCATATTTGGTTTAATACCCAAGAGAGATGGCTTACTCCGGCAAGCAAGAGGGCCATTCTATCACTCGTCCACCTATGTTTAATGAGTCGGATTACACATATTGGAAGACTCGGATGAGGATCTTCCTCATTTCTATGGATTTCGAGCTTTGGACTATTGTTGAAAATGGATTTCAAAAATCTTCTCTTCCAATGAGCGAATGGAATGAATTGGAGAAGAAGGTTTTTGCTTTAAATGCAAAGGCTATGAATGCCTTGTTTTGTGCACTAGACAAAAACGAATTTAATCGTGTTTCAATTTGTGATTGGCTTTTGATATTTGGAGAACTCTTGAGGTCACTCACGAAGGCACTAGATGAGTGAAAGAGTCCAAAATCAACATTCTTGTGCACTCTTACGAACTTTTCCGAATGAAACCAAGTGAGTCCATCGGAGACATGTACACCCGGTTTACGGATGTCATCAATGGACTTAAAGCTCTTGGTAAAGATTTTACTAACTTTGAACTAGTAACTAAAATCTTAAGATCCCTCCCTAAAAGTTGGGATCCAAAAGTTACGGCCATTTAAGAGGCCAAAGACCTTAAAACATTCCCTCTTGAAAACTCATTGGGTCTCTAATGACCTCACTTAAATGACATGTCAAGCTCATGATGAGCTCGAGAACCCCCTTCCAAAGAACAGGAAGGATATGGCACTCAAATCACAAGAAGACCACTTGAAAGGAACATCAAGTGATGAGGACAGTGACAATGACATTGACATTGCACTTTTGACTCAAAAATTCAAAAAAAATATTTAAGGAAGAACAAATTTAAAAATAATACAAAAATTAAATTTGAACAAAAGAAGGACCAAGTGATTTGCTATGAATGCAAAAAAAAACGGGACACTACAAGAACGATTGCCCTCAAGCCAAAAAAAGAGAACACCAAAGAAGAAGGGCTCAAGGCAACATGGGATGACTCAAGCACATCCGAAGAAGAGGAGTCCAACACCGAGCAAGTTGCTCACTACGCCCTAATGGCCTTCGAAGAAGAGGTAACGGATTTAATTAATGCAGATTTACCTTATCATGATTTATTAAATGCCTTCCATGAGTTATTTGATGAATGTAAGACAATTAGTAGAAAATACAAATTGCTAAGAAAGGAGCATGATAGTCTTACGTGTGCTTTTGATAAATTAAAAACTGAATATCATGATTGTCTAGCTCCATGTGTTAAATGCCATGATTTAGAAACTCTCCAAAATGAGAACTTAGTACTTAAGGACACCTTGAAGAAATTCGAGGTCGGTAGCAAGTCCTTAAACATGATCCTTACAAATAAGGGTCACGTTCCTAAAAGGAGTGGAATCGGATTTGTGAGAAGTACTCACCAAAATCCAACCACCTTCGTTAAAGGTCCTATCTTACATGTTCAACATCAAAGCAATTGCAACTTTTTGTTGCAAATATGGACATATAACTTACCAATGTCCATTCAAGAAAATTAGTCCGAACAAATTGATTTGGGTTCCTAAAGGAACCATGATCAAGTCTATGCAACATGATAAACAAGTTAGATTAGTTTTTTTGAGGCACCCAAAAGTAAATGGGTACCTAAAAATAATTCCTTCTTGTAGAAACATACACCATCACATGCTAGGAGCAAGAGATGGTATCTTGATAGTGGATGCTCAAGGCATATGACCGGAGATCCATCCCAATTCACCAAGCTCACTAGCATGGACGAAGGCTATGTCACCTTCGGAGACAACAACAACAAAGGCAAAATCATTGGTAAGGGGAACCATAGGTAACAAATCAAGTTTTTCCATTGATGATGTGTTACTAGTTGATGAATTAAAACATAATCTATTGAGCATTAGTCAATTATGCGATAAAAGGTTATATCGTTAGATTTGAATCAAATATGTGCATTATTGAAAAACCAAATCATAACATGACTATGATTGCTTTTAAAACAAAATAATGTCTATACCATCAATCTTGATGAACTAAGTAATGAAATGTGTTTCTCCGCCATAAATAATGATGCTTGGCTTTGGCATAGGAGATTAGGCCATGCAAGCATGAAAATAATATCTAAAATCTCATCTCAAGAATTAGTACGAGGGATTCGAATATAAAGTTTATTAAAGATAAGGTATGCGATGCATGTCAACTAGGGAAACAAATAAAAACAAGCTTCAAACCAAAAAAATCAAATTAGCACCACTAGACCGTTACAATTGATCCATTTGGACTTATTTGGACCAATTGATACAACAAGTCTAGGTGGAAGCAAATATGCTCTTGTGATTGTGGATGACTACTCTAGATACACCTGGACCTATTTCTTAGCTCACAAAAGTGATTGTTTCAAGTGTTTCTCTAAATTTTGTAAACTCACTCAAAACAAAAAAGGGTTCATGATTTCATCAATTCAGGAGTAATCATGGTGGGAATTTCAAAACCATGACTTTCAAAAATTTTTGTGAAGTTAATGGATACAATCATAACTTCTCCACTCCGAGAAATCCCCAACAAAATGGAGTAGTTGAAAGAAAAAATAGAAACCTACAAGAATGACAAGAACTATGTTAAATGAACATAGTTTACCTAAGTATTTTTTGGGCGAAGCCAGAACTGGCTTGCTACATCATGAATAGAGTCCTAATAAGACCTTCCTTATCAAAAAAACTCCCTATGAATTATGGAATAACAAAAAAACCAAATATTTCCTATTTTAAAGTTTTAGGTTGTAAATGCTTTATTTTAAATGAAAGGGATGCCTTAGGAAAATTTGATGCAAAAAATCCGATGAAGGCATCTTTCTTGGTTACTCTTCCGTTTCGAAAGCTTTTCGAGTTTTTAATAAAAGAACCTTAGTAATTGAAGAGTCTATTCATGTAGTTTTTAATGAAGTCTCAAATTTTAAGAAAAATGATTTTGATGATGATCTTGGTTTTGATAATTTGAATTTAAATGAACCCCCCTCTTCAAAATAGCAACTTGGATGCACCTTCTTCCAAATTTCCTTACCTAAGGAATGGAAGTATATAGATGCTCATCCAAAGGAGCTAATTATAGGGGATACATCTAAAGGGGTTCAAACTCGTTTCCTCTTTCAAGAATTTTTATGCTAATGCAGCCTTTCTCTCTCAAATTGAACCTAAGTGCATTGTGAGGCCATAAAAGATGATTTTTGGATTATTGCAATGCAAGAGGAACTGAATCAATTTGAGAGAAACAAGGTGTGGGAGCTTGTTCCTAGACCTAGTGATCATTTAGTCATTGGTACTAAGTGGGTCTTTAGAAACAAGCAAGGCGAAAATGGTAGTGTGGTTAGAAACAAGGCTAGATTAGTGGCCAAAGGTTTCAACCAAGAAGAAGGTATCGACAAGAAGAAACCTTCGGCTCCCGTGGGCTCGATTAGAAGCCATAAGGATGCTCCTTGCCTATGCTAGTAGTTATAATTTTAAACTATTTCAAATGGATGTCAAAAGTGCCTTCTTGAATGGTTTTTTTTAGAAAGAAGTATATGTCAACAACCTCCGGATTTGAAAATTCTCTTCTTCCTAATCATGTATTCAAATTGACTAAGGCTCTCTATGGCTTGAAACAAGCTCCTAGAGCTTGGTATGAAAGGCTTAGTTCCTTTCTTATTTTAAATAATTTTACCAAAGGCAAGGTTGATACTACATTGTTTATTAAACACTTTGAAAATAATTTTCTTATTGTACAAATTTATGTTGACGATATTATTTTTGGCTCTTTGGATGAATCACTATGTGAATCATTTGCCAAATCTATGAGTCATGAATTTGAAATGAGTTTAATGGGGAATTAACTTTTTTTTTTAGGATTACAAATCAAACAACTTAAGGATGGTATATTTCTTAACCAATCTAAATATACATTAGAATTGTTAAAACGATTTAACATGGATAATTCAAAAGCAATAAACACCCCTATGAGTACTTTGACTAAGTTAGATATGGATGAAAATAGTGAAAACTTGATAAAAAAAAAAACATAGGGGGGAATGATAGGTAGTCTACTCTACCTTACCGCTACTAGACCAGATATCATGTTTAGTTTAGGACTCTGTGCTAGGTTTCAATCAAATCCTAAACTATCTCATCTTAAAAGTGTTAAAAGAATATTTAGGTATCTTAAAGGAACTCCAAATTTAGGTTTATGGTATCCAAAATCTGAAAAATTTGATTTAATGGCTTACTGTGGATGCCGATTTTTAGCGGATGTAGGATAGATAGAAAGAGTACATCAGGAACATGCCAATTTTAGGACATGCACTTGTTTCTTGGACTTCAAGAAACAAAATTCAGTAGCACTATCTCTGGCCGGAAATTTAATTACATTGCTTGAAGTGCATGCTGTGCACAAGTTGTTTGGATGAAAAATACATTGGAAGACTATGGAATTCACTTTAAAAAAATATTCCCATAAAATGTGATAATACTAGTGCCATATGTCTTACTAAAAATCAAATTCAGCATTCTAGAACTAAGCACATCGACGTTAGGCATCATTTCATCTGTGATCATGTTCTTAACAATAATGTTGTTCTAGAATTCATCGACCACAGAAGCATCAATTAGCAGACATATTCACAAAAGCCTTGAATGAAGAACAATTTGAATTCATTAGAAGGAATTAGGCATGTTAAATTGTCCCTAAAATGAGCTTCACGAAAAATGACTCGTCCTTTTCCTTTCTTTTTTGTGGATTTGATTTCTTCTTTCTTCTTCACTTCAAAATGATCCATTAAAGTATTTTTTTTTTGGAAAGTAAAAGTAAATTGATTATGTGTAAAGTTTCTACAAATAGCTTTATCTATACAAGTCATAGACAAAGCCATGTAACTCATAGAGTCTTGAATGCGATAGTTATGACTACACATGCTGTAGACTACAACTCCTAATTATAATCAAAATAGAAAATGTTTATCCAGATATATCAAAATTTGGCATCATTCCCAAGATCTTTAGCTAATAGCAAAATTAAAATTGATAAAAATATATTTTTCTCTTTGGGTAAAGTGCTCCGTTTTGAGATCTTGCTCCATACAGGATCTTGAGTCTCTAATAATCTCTTTCAATAGCTGAGCATTGTTTGTGTGTTGACATTTAAAGATTCTGTTACATCTCTCCTTCCACATCCACCAAATAGCGCATCTGAAAATAACCTTTGCCAGTTGTGTGAGAGGCCCTTTTCTTGAGAAACATTGCATGAGTTCGCCTAGTTCTTGGTGCAAGTTTGGTTGCGACAGTCTATTGAGTTCAAATCGCTGGAGAATCTCCTTCCATATCCATTCTGTATAATCACAAGCAAAATAAAGGTGGTCAACAGTTTCTTCTTGTTGCATACAAAGGGAGCATCGGTTAACATGATAGATATCTCTTCTTTTCATATTGTTTATTGTAGGTAGTTTATTGAGAAGGGCCTGCCATGTACATAAGGAATGTCTTTGTGATCCCAGTCGATCCCATGTCCAACTGCTTGGGACCCACTTGTTATTTCTTTGCCTAATTTGATTCCATGCAGATGTGGCACTAAATTTGCCATTGTCATGAGGCCAAATAAGTTTATCTGAAGAGTTGTTCGTGATTGGAATAACTATAATAGTCGGCCAAAGTGATAACATTTCGAGAGAAATAGGATTAGGGAGACACCAGGTACCGTTAGCAATGAACTCAGAAACCTTCCAATCTTTGGGAGCCCCGAGATCTTTTCGTATTCTGTCACCATATAATTGAAATATACTCTTCCCATTCACCCAAGGATCGTACCACATATTAGTACTAGTTCCAGAAGAGATTGCATAGGAAATGTGTTTGATTAGCCAATTCCTTGCCTTTAAAATTCCTTTCCAAGCTGCAGAGTGGTATGTTCTTGTTGAAATTTCCCAGATTGATTCTTTTGAAAGATACCAAGCAGAAACCCAATGTGACCATAAGGAACATTTGTTTTGCAAAAGATCCCACAATTGCTGCACCAGACATGCTTGATTCCAATCTCTAGTATTTCTCAAGTTTAGCCCCCTTTCATCTTTCGGTTTGCAAATGCTATCCCAATTTACCATATGCATTGCCTTATCATTTGTGCCATTCCAGAAGAAGTTCATTAATAACCGTTCAATATCTTGGAGAAGTCCAGCAGGTAGAAGAAATGCATTACACCAATATATAGAGTAGGAGTGCAATACCGAACGGATGAGTTCGAGTCGTCCTGCTTTTGATAGAAACCTATTTTTCCAAGAAGAAATTCTATTCTTTATTTTTTGCAAGATTGGCAGGGTTTGTTGAAGCTCGATAAGATTGTTGCATCACAATATCCTGGATAGTACTTGTTGGAGCAGTCTGGCTAGAGAGGTTTGTTGGAGCATGAGTTTGTTGAGACAGAATATCCTTGTTGGCAATGTTTGTTGTGGCCTGAGTTTGTTAAGGAATAATATCCTTGCTAGCAAGATTTGCTTGGACCTGAGTTCGTTGAGCTAGTGTGGATGGATCCGATGATATTGGAAGAGATGAAGTTCCTGACTTATGTTTCTCCTGTCCACTAGTACTATGGGAAACCTCTGTTGTGGAAGGCTCTGACATTATAGGTACAGATAAAGTTTTGGAATTGTCCTTCTGTCCTTGGTGCTTTCCTTGTAGTCGGAATGCTCAATAGTTTTTTGCCACCACCGGTGCTGCTGCCATTAGAGAAGAATCACTTTGTTGCTGAGGGCTTTGCGTGGTCAATAGACCTTTGTGGTTGGATTTGGGGTTTGCTGACAAGCTCCATTTGGATGACCAAAAGATAAGCAACGCTGACATCATTGTGGCTTCCAGGAATATGAGACATGTACCTTCCGAAAGTGTTCCCGTCAAGATCACGATAGAAAACCTCATTAGGGAAGATCTTCATCGGAAGAAACCAGCACACATGCTCGTGCAAATGCTAATCTCGTCTGAGCTGCTGTTGCTTTGTCGATGTAGAGTGGCTGTCCCAGAGTGCTGCATAACTTTGCAATAAAACGTCGACTCCAAAGATGTAGAGGCAGTCCTTGAAAGGATACCCATAATGGAATAGACTGTAGGCTATCTAACTCCAAACGGACATCAGGAGACCAACGTCGTAGAATCATTGGATGACCGCGGATAGTCCAGAATCCTTCGAGGATTCGCTGCAAATCTTCTTCAGAGTATAACTTGCAAACAAAGAATCCGTTCTCCAGCATATGAAGATCAAATGACGATATTCCCCATCGAGTTTCGATAAATGAGGATAGTGGGAAATAAAATGTTTTGAGACCTACCACATAGCCAACAATTGCCATAGACTATGTCTCAATAAGCTCTGCTGAATCAACAGTCTCGTATACAGCAATCTTCTTATCAGCCTGAACTTATGGAGTAAAGAATTCCAAGCTTAGATCTGGACTTCCAACCGGAGCTTTGAAGAGGCTAGTCCAAGGCCGAGGATCGCTGGAAATGAGAGCAGGCTGTCGCGATCTAGAGCGCGACCTGCTTCGATGCTGGTTGGTCGAAGGAGTTTCACTCTGGAAAAGATATGTTGGAAGAGCAACTTGGGGGGTAGCGGTAGGGAGCCTTGCCATCGTTTTAACCCTCTCGCCACCATCGCCAGCCCTAGGGGCCATCGCTGCCATGTTTGATCCCTCTGGTCGCCGCTACAGAAACGACGCCATTGGGAAAAGCCACCGCTACAGTATATTAGATCGCCGCTATGGTACTGTCACCCTAGGGATTTATGGTTGCTGCTACAGTATCGTCGCCCTTGGGGAGAAGCCGACGCTACGGAGATCTGGTCGCTGCTACAGTGTCGTCGCCGCCGCTACAGTACTGGCATCCTTGGGAGATCTGATCACCTCTACAGTGTCGTTGCCCTTCGCTCGTGGGAGAAAGCCGACGCTGCAGGAGTTAGATCGCCTTAGGGAGATATGGTTGTCGCTACAGTACCGTCGCCCTAGATCTGGCTGCCGCCGCTACAGTAGCGTCGCCCTTGGGAGATCTGATCACCGCTACAGTGCCGTCGCCCTTCGCCCGTGGGAGAAAGCCAACGATGCAGGAGTCAGATCGTCCTAGGGAGATCTGGTCACCGCTATAGTACCGTCGCCCTAGATCTGGTCACCGCTACAGTATCCATTAAAGTATCACTTATTATCTTGAGGAAAGCAAACAAAAAGGGGAGAGGGAATTTTTTTTTTTTTTTTTTTTCTTCCTCCGCGGGATGCCAGCGGTGGCACCGCCAGATCTGGCGGTTGCACCGCCTGGCTTCGAGGCGCCAGGGGTGACACCTTTCGGTTGTGGTAGCACCGACCGAAGCGAATTTTTATTAACCCGAGGGGGGGTCGGTGGTGACACCTCAACCCAAGCAAGAGCTCTCAAAACTCTCTCCCATTTCCTCTAACCCTCATTCTACCTCTTAGAAGCATTGGAGAAGGATTCTTGGTGGTCCAAGCCTTCCATCTCTCAACATAATCTCCATAAGGTAACACTTGAAATCCCTCTTTTTTGGTATCTCATTCCCTCTTTTCCTTTCTCTTTCCCTTGCTTATTTTTTTCACAATTTCATCATCATCTTGTCTAGATAATGGCTCCTAAGAGATCAAAAGGAAAAAAGGATTGAAGGAGATTCATTTGACCATGATCTTTTAGATCAAAAGAGGTAGCCCTTAGTTTTCCAAAATTTGAAAGATGAGGTATCCATAAGGGAAAATATGTTGACTTGGATGAACTAGAAGACTTAGATCCCATTAGGTGTTTTGCACACCTAAAAGCTCTACCACTACTACAACTAGATGAACCAATCTATCCATGATTAGTTAGATTGTTCTATGCCTACCTATATGAGGACAATAATAGCCTAAGCACTTACCTTCTAGGAACACCCATTAGAATATTTGACAACACCATTTGTGAGCTAATTGGCATAACTAAAAAAGATAGAGGATGCTATTTTAAAGGTAAATGGGACGTCAACTCAATAGGAGCAACCTATATCGAAGCCGTAGAAACAATCTTTGCAAATCCAAACCTTGACTTCCTACCCAAGAGCTGTGAACACTTACTGCCTTTCAACTCTAAAATTCTTCATCACATTATCACAAGCATCATATTCCCCAAACAATTTCATTTTGACGAAATAAGTCAAATTGAAATGAGTACCATGTATTGGATTATGACCGGTCAGGATAATTGTTTTGGGTACTCAATTCGGCAACACATGCAGGATATTATGGCTAAAGATACTATGCTGCCATATGGGAGGTTAATCACTAGATTTCTTCATGCCTATGACATTTGCATCCCACCCGATGAAGAATCTATTCAAAATGATAGATATAACATAATAAATAAAAACCTGCTGAAAAGACTTAGGTGCACCTTTAGCAATGGCATATGGGTTAGGCAGCCTAGAAGGACGGATCCATTTCCTCCACAAATAGAACACTCCGAAACAACTGGCAAAGGTTACTTTCAGATGCGCTATTTGGTGGATGTGGAAGGAGAGATGTAACAGAATCTTTAAATGTCAACACACAAACAATGCTCAGCTATTGAAAGAGATTATTAGAGACTCAAGATCCTGTATGGAGCAAGATCTCAAAACGGAGCACTTTACCCAAAGAGAAAAATATATTTTTATCAATTTTAATTTTGCTATTAGCTAAAGATCTTGGGAATGATGCCAAATTTTGATATATCTGGATAAACATTTTCTATTTTGATTATAATTAGGAGTTATAGTCTACAACATGTGTAGTCATAACTATCGCATTCGCACTCTATGAGTTACATGGCTTTGTCTATGACTTGTATAGATAAAGCTATTTGTAGAAACTTTACACATAATCAATTTACTTTTACTTACCAAAAAAAAAAACACTCCGAAACACCAATTCTTATGGGAAATGAATCTCCTCCTCCTAGTCCTTTTAGCGCAGCAGCACCTTCAGCTCCTATTTCCTCCTCTGAAGATCGCATTATGGCGGAACTGTCTCAGATCAAATCACAGCAAGAACATATTCAAAATCAACAAGTTGAAATTTTGAAGGCACTACGACAACTGAATGAAAAAATAGATATCATGTATCAGCATTGTGGATTATCTCCTAAGGATTAAACTGATGTATCTTTTTATTCTGTTTGCTTTTAACAACTAGTTCAAAGTTTGTCATCGATTAAACGATAACTAATCCTTCCTTTTATATAACTACTGTTTTGATCTGCATGATTTCTTTTGGATAAACTATTTCTGGCAAATTTGAATGATACACCTTGTTAAATGCTATTTTTTTATGATCATCAATTCGATGGCTTGTCTCTTTTTGTTGATGACAAAGGGGGAGAAGTGATGACCTACACCATAATGATAGCATGACTTATATGGGTTACAAAAACTTGTGTGATATGAATGACTTATATGCCTTGCAAAATCCTTGAAAATATCACAAGATTGATTGATCATATTGAAAGCATGCCATACATCTAAATCATAAAATTTATATATTGAAAATCTTTATCTTCTGTCGTAGTAAAATTCGTCCATTTTCATTTAACTTATGATTTTCATAAAAGTTTTATATTCACTATTGTTTAAAGAGGATCACGATAAGCTCTACGGTTAGAACTTATCGGGTTATGCTTGAATCCAATGGGATGGAATTCAAGTGGTTTTTATCTTCTCATAATATGGCATATAGATAGGGGGAGTTATGTTTAACTTCGTCATCAATTGATTGTCATCATAAAAAAGGGGGAGATTGTTGAATCTCGGATTTTGATGATAAAATCAATTGATGGGTTATTTGATCTAATCCATATTATTGAGTTAAGTGTGCAGGATTAACTACGATAAACAGAAAACACAAAGCAAGAATACCGGAGTCGAGTTCGATGAACGTTTAAGAGTTCGAAGAATCATCGGAGATGCTACCGAAACCAACCGAGAAGAAATCGGGAACCTGTTGGAAGTTCGCCGAAGATATCGTCGGAGGTTCGCAGAGATCACCAAGAAGTCTCAGCTACTCTTTAAAGTCATCACAAGTTCGGGAGCGTGCTTGGACCCCGTCGAAGGAAGTTCGTCGGAAAGCTCGCAGGAACAAGACTTGACGTTCGCGGTTAATAAATTGCTTAGGATGTGTTTTGTTATGTAGTTCACTTGTAATTAGGATTAGGATTAAGAAGATAATCCTATATCTTGGTTAGGGGCCAACTGGGGCCAAAGTCAGATTTGGTTTGGGCTAAAAGAAAGCCAAACCAAGTGAACCGGAGAGCCAGGCGGTGGCACCGCCTGGCTGGGCGGTGACACCTCCTGGGCTGGGCGGTGGCACCGCCCAGCACCGAGAACGCTGGGCGGTGGCACCGCCAGCATCGGGAACCCAAAGAGGATTTGAATTTTGGAGCCCAAATTTGAATCCTCTTGAGCCCTATAAATACCCCTCAAATCTCAGCTGAGATTACAACCTTTTGAGCAGCAAGAGTTTGAGAGAAAGATCTTAGAAAAGTGTTAGCTTGCTTTCTTTTCAATTTGCTAGTGTTCACCTCATCTCTTCTCGAAAATCTGTAAGAGAGTGAACCGCTTGTAAAGAGTTGTAAGAGGGGTATTTACCCTTCCATTTCAAGAGACTTGCTAGTGGAAGGTGGGAGCCCTCATCGAAGAGGGGCCTCGCAAGTGGAGTAGGTCATTTGACCGAACCACTCTAAAATCGGCGTGATCCGTGGTTTTGCGTTTTCATTATTGTTATTTATATTATTGCAAACCTTCTTATATGCTTTAGTTCCTTATTACTTTTTGCTGCGCATATTTAAGAATACGCTTTCAAGATTAAGCTTGTCAAGTTCCGCTCTCTTCATACGAAAGATTTTTTAGAAAACCGAAGTTTTAATCCGCTGCAGTATTCACCCCCCCCTCTTAGTGCTGTTCCGATCCTAACGTCGGTGGTCGACTGCACAAAATAGGGAGCCCACCGCGGCATACAAATCCATCACCGCTCACATGCCGACACAGTCATCCCATCGGACAGCCCATCGCCAACCACGAGCAACAAAGACTCAAGTGGCCGATCAAACAAGGCAATCGACGACAAGACACCGCCGTGCGTGCGAAGAAGTACAGAGCTACGCATTGTTGTCCACACAAGGAAGAAGAAGATTTCAATCGAAGGAAAAACAGCCCATAAACAGGACAAAAAACAGACCAAAACTGGCCATTATTGGCTGACGTTTTTGTTTCCATCACGTCGTTCGCCCGCAGCACGCAAGAACTGCCCAAAAACTGGCCAAAACTGGCCAGAAACGGGCCAAAACTGGCCATTTTTTGGCTGAATGACGGCGGCGAAGGCGGACAGCAAGTTTAAGAACCTGTTTCTGGTTCTCTACTTTATGGGGTTTTCTCTTCTTTACATTTCTTCTTGGCTGCTTGGCCTGTATTGGTATCTGGCACCATGCACCATGGCTTTCAACCTAAATGGTTTTAATTTATGGATAAGATTTTTTGTCTTAGTGTATACGAATCGTTGAAACAAAGTAGCAATACCCCATATCTTGCTTTTTTAGCAAGATATGGGGTATTGCTACTTTGTTTGATACAATATTGTTTTTTTTTTCACAATTTCACAAAAAAAAAAAAAAGAATTTGGCTTTTTTTTTCAATTTCCATTTTTTTTTTTATATTAAATTTATATTTTAATATGAAAATGAACTTTAAATTAACTTAACGACGAGATTTATTATCGTTTCTTGCATGTCTCGCAAAAGTAAAAGTAGGCGCGAATTCTCCCAATTTGTGACCTACCATACGATCTGTTATATAAATAGGTAAATGTTCCTTTCCATTATGAATAGCGATTGTATGGCCAATCATTGTGGGTATAATGGTAGATGCCCGAGACCAAGTTACTATTATTTCTTTCTCCTCCCTCATGTTGAGTTTTTCCATTTTTTCCGATAAATGGTTAGCTACAAAAAGTTTTTTTTTTTTAGCGAACGTGTCATGTCACAGTGTATTACTTTTTTTTTTTTTTTTTACATTTTTTTTATTTTAAAGATTGGCATTCTATGTCCAATATCTCGATGTGCCACCCGGAGGGTTCTAGGGTGCTGAGATGGCTGACGTTTTTGTTCGGCTCCGCCGCTCGCCGCCGCACGCAAGAACTGCCCAAAAACTGGCCAAAACAGCCCAGAAACGGGCCAAAACTAGCCATTTTTGGCTGAGCGAAGCGAAAGCAGCGAAGGAGGACAGCGAAAGGGCGAGAGGCAGTACCGTCCCTGCAATACTGAATGCCCCATCCAGCCCTGTGCCACCCGGGGTTCCAGGGTGCTGAGATGGCTGACGTTTTGCTCGGCTCACGCCGTCGTTCGCCCGGCACGCAAGAACTGCCCAAAACTGGCCAAAACGCCCAAAAAGGGGCCAAAACTGGCCATTTTAGGCTGAGCGAAGCGAATGGCGGCCGGCGGACAGCGAAGCGGCGAGAGGCAGCACCATCCCTGCTATATCTGAACGCCCCATCCAGCCCCTGTGCCACCGGGGGTTCGAGGGTGCTGAGATGGCTGACGCTTTTGCTCCGCCACGCCGCTCGTCGCTGCACGCAAGAACTGCCCAAAATGGCCAAAACTGGCCAAAAACGGGCCAAAACTGGCCATTTTGGCTGAGCGAAAAGCGGGCGAAGCGGCGGAGCGGCGAAGCTGGGCGAGAGGCAGCACCATCCCTGCTATATTTAACGCCCCATCCAGCCCTGTGCCACCCGGGGTTCCAGGGTGCTGAGATGGCTGACGTTTTGTTCGCCACGCCGTTCGCCGCTGCACGCAAGAACTGCCCAAAAACTGGCCAAAACAGCCCAAAAAACGGGCCAAAACTGGCCATTTTTGGCTGGGCGAAGCGGCGGACAACGAATGGCGAGTGGCAGCACCGCCCTCGCTATATTTAACGCCCCATCCAGCCCCTGTACCACCCGGGGTTCCAGGGTGCTGAGATGGCTGACGTTTTGCTCCGCCACGTCGTTTCGCCGCTGCACGCAAGAGCGCCCAAAACTGGCCAAAACGGCCCAAAACAGGCCAAAACTGGCCATTTTAGGCTGAGCGAAGCGAAGGGCGGCGGCGCGGACAGCGAGCTGGCGAGAGGCAGCACCGTCCCCCTGCTATCTGAACGCCCCATCCAGCCCCTGTGCCACCCGGGGTTCGAGGGTGGTGAGATGGCTGACATTTTGCTCCGCCACGCCGTTC
>LS990923.1:31282656-31295156 GCA_900464855.2 Musa schizocarpa
CCCTCTTAATCATTACTCCGATCCCAAGGCCAACACAATAGGACCAAATCCTGTGATGTTATCCCATGCTAATGTATCCAGAGCGTGGGCTTGCTTTTGAGCACTCTAATTTCTTCAAAGTAACAGCCGAGGCACCACCCGCCAGTTAAGGCCAGGCACGCGATCGCCGACAGAAGGGATGGGACGACCGTGCACACCACGAGGCGGACCGACCGACCCGTCCCAAAGTCCAACCACGAGCTTTTTTAACTGCAACAACTTAAATATACGCTATTGGAGCTGGAATTACCGTGGCTGCTGGCACCATACTTGCCCTCCGATGGATTCTGGCTGGGTTCATTGTATTGTCTGATCCCAAAGCCAACAGGGTGCTGAGATCTGAGCGCGTTGGCAGGCGGGTAAAGCAAGCGAGGGCATTGAGGCGGGTAATGATGTGCCGCGGATTGTCATTGTCATCGAAAGTGCGATTCTGCGGATGGGCCATTGGCACATTGGTTGGTGCTTGTGCCTGCACAGTGGCAACGACATGTGCATCCATCGACCTGCATCGCTTGTGCCTCGTCGAATCCTGCAGTGACCCCGCTCCATCATTGCTAGCCTCATCGAATCAAAGGCACTCGGTCGCCACGCGCGGTGGCTCCTGCATTGCTGAGCGCTGCTGCCGCACTTGCATACCTCAGCTCAGCCCCTATGTTCAACGCGCCCTGTCGGATATTTCGACCGCCGACTGTCGCTTTCAACCTCGGGCCGGGGAGGGAGGGTGAATTTGGGGGGGGGGAGGGGGGGGGACGAATCCGCGGCGACGCAGGGCTGGATCTCAGTGGATCGTGCACCCCTTTTTGGTAGCGTTACTGTAGCAAAGAGGGAGGGCGACGATACTGTAGCGGCGGGCGGCGATACTGTAGCGGCGACCAGATCTAGGGCGACGGTACTATAGCGGCGACCAGATCTCCCTAGGACGATCTGACTCCTGCATCGTTGGCTTTCTCCCATGGGCGAAGGGCGACGGCACTGTAGCGGTGATCAGATCTCCCAAGGGCGAGGCTACTGTAGCGGCGGCGGCCCAGATCTAGGGCGACGGTACTGTAGCGATAACCATATCCCCTAAAGGCGATCTAACTCCTGCAGCGCCGGCTTTCTCCCCGAGGCGCGGGGCGGCGACACTGTAGAGGTGATCAGATCTCCCAAGGACGACAGTACTGTAGCGGCGGCGACGACACTGTAGCAGCGACCAGATCTCCGTAGCATCGGCTTCTCCCCAAGGGCGACGATACTGTAGCAGCAACCATAAATCCCTTAGGGTGACGGTACCATAGCGGGCGATCGAATATACTGCAGCGGTGGCTTTTCCCAATGGCGCCGTTTCTGTAGCGGCACCAGAGGGATCAAACATGACAGCGATGGCCCCTAGGGCTGGCGATGGTGGCGAGAGGGTTGAAACGATGGCAAGGCTCCCTACCGCTACCCCCAATTTGCTTTTTCCAACATATCTTTTCCAGAGAGAAACTCTATCGACCAACCAGCATCGAAGCAGGTCGCGCTCTAGATCGCGACAGCCTGCTCTCATTTCCAGCGATCCTCGGCCTTGGACTAGCCTCTTCAAGGCTCGGTTGGAAGTCCAGATCTAAGCTTGGAATTCTTTACTCCAGAAGTTCAGGCTGATAAGAAGATTGCTGTATACTGAGACTGTTGATTCAGCAGAGCTTATTGAGACATGGTCTATGGCGCATTGTTGGCTATGTGGTCGGTCTCAAAACATCTTATTTCCCACTATCCTCATTTATCAAAACTTCGATGGGGAATATCGTCATTTGATCTTCATATGCTGGAGAACGGATTCTTTGTTTGCAAGCTATACTCTGAAGAAGATTTGCAGCTTAATCCTCGGAAGGATTCTGGACTATCCATGGTCATCTAATGATTCTACGACGTTGGTCTCCTGATGTCCGTTTGGAGTTAGATAGCCTACAGTCTATTCCATTATGGGTATCCTTTCAAGGATTGCCTCTACATCTTTGGAGTCGACGTTTTATTGCAAAGTTATGCAGCACTCTGGGACAGCAACTCTACATCGACAAAGCAACAGCAGCTCAGACGAGATTAGAATTTGCACGAGCATGTGTGCTGGTTTCTTCCGATGAAGATCTTCCTAATGAGGTTTTCTATCGTGATCTTGACGGGAACACTCGGAAGGTACATGTCTCATATTCCTGGAAGCCACAACGATGTCAGCGTTGCTTATCTTTTCGGTCATCCAAATGGAGCTTGTCAGCAAACCCCAAATCCAACCACAAAGGTCTATCGACCACGCCAAGCCTCAGCAACAAAGTGATTCTTCTCTAATGGCAGCAGCAACCGATGGTGGCAAAAAACTATTGAGCATTCCGACTGCAAAGGAAAGCACCGCGGACAGAAGGACAATTCCAAAACTTTATCTGTACCTATAATGTCAGAGCCTTCCACAACAGAGGATTCCCATGGTACTAGTGGACAGGAGAAACATAAGTCAGGAACTTCATCTCTTCCAATATAATCGGATCCATCCACACTAGCTCAACGAACTCAGGTCCAAGCAAATCTCACTAGCAAGGATATTATTCCTCAACAAACTCAGGCCACAACAAACATTGCCAACAAGGATATTCTGTCTCAACAAACTCATGCTCCAACAAACCTCTCTAGCCAGACTGCTCCAACAAGTACTATCCAGGATATTGTGATGCAACAATCTTATCGAAGCTTCAACAAAACCCTGCCAATCAAGACCACATGATTCAAGGTATTTTAAAGTTTAAAAATCTGCAAGCTGTAGATGAAGTGGATAAATATAGGAATAAAGCCATAAAAGGTAAGGATATTTGCGAGAGAGGAAAATACAAAATCGAAAGATAAGAAAAAGGATGGTACAATCCATCCAAAGTCGTAGGATGAATACCTTACTATCTTTTACTAATGAAGATAACATGCTGGAATGTTCATGGACTTAATAAGCCGGAGAAATGTCGGAGCTCAATAGAATAATCAAGTCTGCCGCATGTGATATTGTTATTCTAGTGGAAACAAAAATTAAACAATCGCGTTCAAGCTCAAAAGAATTTAATATGGTCGGACATAGAACTGTTTACCAATGACTCAAATGACACTTTTTTGGTAGAATATGGGTCTTATGGCATCCTAACTCTATTAATGCTTGGTTTATTTCTGCTACTGATCAATTCATTCATCTTAAGGTAGAGGATAAAAAGAATGGCTGTCAATTCAATTTCACTGGTATATATGCTTCAAACAGTATGCAAGAAAGAAATACTCTTTGGTCTGACCTGACTAATATTGTAAATGGCTGTCTCAATGTACCTTGGATTGTTCTTGGAGACTTTAATACTGTTCGGTACACAAATGAAAAACAGGGTGGTAGACAACTTTCAGAAAGCCAACTTCAAAAGTTCAATGATTACATTGACACTGCAGCATTGTTTGATATGAAATCTGTGGGTAATTGGCTCTCCTGGAGTAATCAAGGTGCTGCTAACAGAAAAATAATGGCTCGACTTGATAGGTGTTTGATTAATCATGAATGGTTAACAGTTTACCCAGATTCACTTCTTGAGTATGGTGCTCCTTTGTTTTCTGACCATTCTTTAATGTATATACACGCAGAAAAAGCGACACCAAGAGGCAAGAAACCGTTTAGATTCTTTAACATGTGGAGTACTCATCCTCAATTCCTTGATGTTATCAGATCTGCTTGGAATGTTAATGTGCATGGATCCCCCCCTTACATCTTATGTCAAAAGCTCAAAGCCTGTAAAGCAGCACTAAAGGAGTGGAATACAAATACCTTTGGCAATATTAACACCAGAGTTCAACTTTGCAGAAAGGAACTAATGTCTTTGCAACATGAGCTGTAACTTCAGCCAAATGATGAAAATATTATCTACAAAGAGGCGAAAGCCAGAAATAACTTCATGCAAGCCTTAAAACAGGAGGAAAGTTTTGCAAAGCAGAAGTCTCGACAACATTGGCTTACGCTAGGGGATTCCAATACAAAATTTTTCTATGCTCAATTGCTACTCGAAGGGCTATTAACCGTATCAGCAAATGCAGAGACAGAGATGATAATCTTATTGAGAAGTTGGATGAGGTTAAAGCACACACAGAGCAATTTTTTTATTCCTTACTCAATCAAGCTGGGAAACCTAATAACATTCATGTGGAGCCGACTAGAAAACTTGATTCAGAAGCTATTTCAATCCTCAATGCCCCAATTACAGATGACTAAATTGTATGTGTTGTCTTTAAGTCACCAAAGCAAAAAAAGCCCAGGTCCAGATGGATTTCCAGCTGAATTTTACCAAACTGCTTGGTCTATTATTGGAAATGATGTGATCAAGGCTTGCCAACATTTTTTCTCTTCAGGTCATATTCTTAGAGAGATGAATTGCACTTTTATTTCCTTAATTCAAGAATGCAGGGGCTGATTCACTAGAGAACTATCGACCCATATCATTATGCAACTTTATTTACAAGATCATCTGCAAAGTATTGGCAAATAGAATGCAAAAGGTAATACACAAGATCATTAGCCCAAACCAAGCTGCTTTCATCAAAGGGAGAAGTATACATCATAACATTTTGCTTGCTAATGACTTGGTCAAAGATTTGCATTCAAAAGCATGAGGGACAAAAATATGTTTTAAAGCTGATTTACGGAAAGCCTTCGATTCAGTTAATAGGAAGTTTATCTATAAGATGCTCCTCGATATGAACTTTCCACAGCAATGGGTTAATTTGATTCAATCTTGCCTGGAAACTCCAAAGTTTTCGATACTCTTTAATGGCTCACCAATTGGTTTTTTTTTGGGAGCACCGAATGGCATCCGACAAGGTGATCCACTCTCTCCCGTATCTTTTTTTTACTATTGCGATGGAAGGACTTAGCTGTATGTTGGAAACATGAGTCTTAAATGGCAGCATTAAGGTACCCATTGCTGGTTCTGTTCATATATCACATATAACATTTGCAGATGACTTACTTATCTTTCTCCAAAATGAACCAACTTCAGTAAAGAGAACCTGGCTACTATTATGAATGACTTTGGTATGGTTTCTGGACTTCAGTTAAATCATGCGAAAAGTAAAGTATATATGAGCCCTTACGTTGAGGATAATGTCTTTATTGCACAAACTTTGGGGTTAGTGAGGGAAGCTTGCCAGTTCCTTATTTGGGTCTCCGCTCATATCCACAGGCATTCACAAAAACCCACTGTCAGCCTATCTTGCAAAAAAAATAAAGAATAGAATTTCTTCTTGGAAAAATAGGTTTCTATCAAAAGCAGGACGACTCGAACTCATCCGTTCGGTATTGCACTCCTACTCTATATATTGGTGTAATGCATTTCTTCTACCTGCTGGACTTCTCCAAGATATTGAACGGTTATTAATGAACTTCTTCTGGAATGGCACAAATGATAAGGCAATGCATATGGTAAATTGGGATAGCATTTGTAAACCGAAAGATGAAGGGGGGCTAAACTTGAGAAATACTAGAGATTGGAATCAAGCATGTCTGGTGCACAAGAAAAGGTCCTCTCACACAACTGGCAAAGGTTACTTTCAGATGTGCTATTTGGTGGATGTGGAAGGAGAGATGTAACAGAATCTTTAAATGTCAACACACAAACAATGCTCAGCTATTGAAAGAGATTATTAGAGACTCAAGATCCTGTATGGAGCAAGATCTCAAAACGGAGCACTTTACCCAAAGAGAAAAATATATTTTTATCAATTTTAATTTTGCTATTAGCTAAAGATCTTGGGAATGATGCCAAATTTTGATATATCTGGATAAACATTTTCTATTTTGATTATAATTAGGAGTTATAGTCTACAACATGTGTAGTCATAACTATCGCGATTCAAGCACTCTATGAGTTACATGGCTTTGTCTATGACTTGTATAGATAAAGCTATTTGTAGAAACTTTACACATAATCAATTTACTTTTACTTACCAAAAAAAAAAAAAAGAACAAAACAGAATTTCAGAGGTTCTTAGAGAATACCTTAGTGAAATCTTCAAAATAGGGAGCCATTCTTGATGTTTTGCTTCGAAATGGGAGGTATTTGGAAGGCTAAACGGGGTGAAATTAGGATGGAGGAGGCTTGGAGGAGTAGAGAATGAAAGAGAAGTGAGTTGGGGTCGGTTTCACCGCCGGCCCTAGTGTGGGTCAAAAAGGTAGAGTTGCGGGCGGTTGCACCTCTGGCTGGAGCGGTGCAACCGCTGGCAACTCGTGAAGGCTGGAGGTGCCACCGCTGGCTGGAGAGGTGCCACCGCCGGCTGGAGAGGTGCCACCGCTTGTAGGCAGTGAACACCTTATAGTGATTTGATCAGGGAGGTTTTGTCTTCGAGGAGAGTTTTCATTCAGAGCAATTAACGTTGCTTACATGATTACGTGTGCGTTTTTATTTCAAGGCAAAAACGCTTGTACGATCAAGATAGAACTTTTAACGTGCATACTCCTAATGTCGTACATGTGTTCGTGATTTTGAAAAGTCACATTAAGTTGTATCCAAATTGCTTTTGTGATTTCATAATTACCACTCGTTGTTGTATCCAAATTGAGTTTGGGTCATGACTGTCGAGAATCAAGGAGCAGAACATTAATTCTTGCTCCAGCTTAAGGTTTTAATGTTTTTATAGAAAGGGATGATTTTTAGGTACCCATTTGCTTTTGGATGCCTCACTAATAGATCTAAATTTTCTATCATATTGCATAGAATTTGTCATGGTTCCTTTAGGAACCCAAATCAATTTGTTTGGACTAAATTTCCTGAATGTACAATAATGCGTCCTGTGTCCAAACTTGCAACAAAAGTTGCATTTGCTTTGATGTCTAACATATAAGATGGGGCCTTTTACGAAGGTAGTTGGATTTTGGTGAGGACTCCTCACAAATCCAATCCCACTTCTTTTGGGAACATGACCCTTGTTTGTAAGGATCATGTTTAATGACTTGCTACCAACCTCGAATTTCTTCAAGGTGTCCTTAAGTAGGAAGTTTTCTTTTTGAACAGCTTCTAGATCATGACATTTGACACATGAATTTAAACTATCATGACATTCAATTTTTAACTTATTAAAATCACAAGTAAGACTATCATGTTCCTTTTTTAGCAATTTGTATTTTCTATTGATAATCTTGCATTCATCAAATAAGTCATGGAAGGCATTTAATAATTCATCGAAAGATAAATCAGCATCTAATAAATTCGTTACCTCCCTCTCCGATGGCCATTAAGGCGTAATGAGCAACTTGCTTTCGGTGTTGGACTCCTCTTCTTCAGATCGCTTTCGAGTCATCCCATGTTGCATGAAGAGCCTTCTTCTTTGATGTTCTTCTTTTGACTTGGGGACAATCACTCTTGTAGTGTCCCGACTTTTTTTTACATTCATAGCAGATCACTTGGTCCATCTTGGGTTCAAGCTTATTTTTTTTTATCATTCTTAAACTTGTTTTTTTTCTTGAAGAATTTTTTAAATTTTCTTGTTAAAAGTGCCAAGTCATCATCACAGTCCTCATCACTTGAGTTTTCTCTCAAGTGGCATTCAGAAGTTTTAAGTGCCATATCCTTCCTGTTCTTTGGAAGGATGTCTTCTTGCTCTTCATGAGCTTTGCAAGTCATCTCATAGGTCATTAATGACCCGATTAGTTCTTCAAGAGGGAAGTTGCGCAGATCTTTTGCCTCTTGAATAGCAGTGACTTTAGGATCCCAACTTTTAGGAAGGGATCTTAGTATCTTATTTACGAGTTCAAAATCCGAAAAACTTTTTCCCAGTCCTTTTAGACTGTTGACGACATCCGTGAAACGGGTAAACATGTAGCCGATGGTTTCACTCGGTTTCATCCGGAAAAGTTCAAAAGAATGCAACAACAAATTGATTTTTGACTCTTTCACTCTACTTGTGCCCTCGTGGGTCACTTCAAGTGTGTGCCAAATATCAAATGCAGTTTCGCAAGTTGAAACACGATTAAACTTGTTTTTATCAAGTGCGCAAAATAAGGCATTCATAGCCTTTGCATTAAGAGCGAAAGCCTTCTTTTCCAATTCATTCCAATCGATCATTGGAAGAGAAGACTTTGAAAATCCGTTTTCAACAAGGTTCCACAGTTCAAAATCCATAGAGATAAGAAAGATCCTCATTCGGGTCTTCCAGTAGGTGTAGTCCATTCCACTGAACATGGGTGGACGTGTAATAGAATGCCCCTCTTGGTTTCCGGCGTACGCCATCTCTCTTGGGTTTTAATCCGTTAGAGAGTTAACCTGGCTCTGATACCAATTGTTAGGATCGAGAGCACTAAGAGGGGGTGAATTAGTGCAGCGGAAAACTTTCTATGATTAAAACCAAAGCTGCGTTTGAATGATAAGGACAACTAAGCAAGGTTTCAGTCAATCTATGCAGGCAGTTTGCAGCAATGATGAAAACCAGAATATCGGCGCAAACTGAAACCGATGTTAAATGCGAAGAAACAGATTTACGTCTAAGTGTCGATTCAGTAAATCACTTGTTTAGACAGAAGTATAAAGACAGTGTGCTGCTATTGTACAGCTCAAAAAAGTAATCTGCAAAAGCAGATTTACGTCTAAAAACGAGATTTCATGTAAACGCAAATTTACGTCTAAACACAGAATTACGTCTAAACTTTGAAACTTGTTTGTAAAATCATAGAAGGCAGTATGCAGTTGAAATCAAGATGTAAACGTAAACTGAAATCTGATGATTGTAACGAGGAAAGCCGATTTACGTCTAAATACAGTTTTACTTCTAAACGCAGTTTTTTATGCCTAAACGCAGTTTTACGTCTAAACGCAGTTTTTCGTCTAAACGCAGTTTTGCGTCTAAATGCAGTTTTGCATCTAAACGCTATTTTACGCCTAAACACAGTTTTATGTCTAAACGCAGTTTTCGCCTAAACGCGCTTTTTCGTCTAAACGCAGTTTTACGTCAAAACGTAATTTTACGCCTAAACGCAATTTTGAACTTTGAAAAGCGTTTTATGAATACGCGAGAAGGCAATTTGCAGTTATAATGCAGCGGTTTTTTCCCAATGGCGCCGTTTCTGTAGCGGCGACCAGAGGGATCAAACATGGCAGCGATGGCCCCTAGGGCTGGCGATGGTGGTGAGAGGGTTGAAACGATGGCAAGGCTCCCCACCGCTACCCCCCAAGTTGCTCTTCCAACATATCATTTCCAGAGAGAAACTCCATCGACCAACCAGCATCGAAGCAGGTCGCTCTAGATCGCGACAGCCTGCTCTCATTTCCAGCGATCCTCGGCCTTGGACTAGCCTCTTCAAGGCTCGGTTGGAAGTCCAGATCTAAGCTTGGAATTCTTTAGTCCAGAAGTTCAGGCTGATAAGAAGATTGCTATATCTGAGACTATTGATTCAGCAGAGCTTATTGAGACATGGTCTATGCATTATTGTTGGCTATGTGGTAGGTCTCAAAACATCTTATTTCCCACTATCCTCATTTATCAAAACTTCGATGGGGAATATCGTCATTTGATCTTCATATGCTGGAGAACGGATTCTTTGTTTGCAAGCTATACTCTGAAGAAGATTTGCAGCTTAATCCTCGAAGGATTCTGGACTATCCTTGGTCATCCAATGATTCTACTGACGTTGGTCTCCTGATGTCCGTTTAGAGTTAGATAGCCTACAGTCTATTCCATTATGGGTATCCTTTCAAGGACTGCCTCTACATCTTTGGAGTCGACGTTTTATTGCAAAGTTATGCAGCACTCTGGGACAGCCACTCTACATCGAAAAAGCAACAGCAGCTAAGACGAGATTAGCATTTGCACGAGCATGTGTGCTGGTTTCTTCCGATGAAGATCTTCCTAATGAGGTTTTCTATCGTGATCTTGACGGGAACACTCGGGAAGGTACATGTCTCATATTCCTGGAAGCCACAACGATGTCAGCGTTGTTTATCTTTTGGTCATCCAAATGGAGCTTGTCAGCAAACCCCAAATCCAACCACAAAGGTCTATCGACCACGTCAAGCCTCAGCAACAAAGTGATTCTTCTCTATCGGCAGCAGCACCGATGGTGCCAAAAAACTATTGAGCATTCCGACTCGCAAGGAAAGCACCGGGACAGAAGGACAATTCCAAAACTTTATCTGTACCTATAATGTCAGAGCCTTCCACAACAGAGGTTTCCCATGGTACTAGTGGACAGGAGAAACATAAGTCAGAAACTTCATCTCTTCCAATATCATCGGATCCATCCACACTAGCTCAACGAACTCAGGTCCAAGCAAATCTCGCTAGCAAGGATATTATTCCTCAACAAACTCAGGCCACAACAAACATTGCCAACAAGGATATTCTGTCTCAACAAACTCATGCTCCAACAAACCCTCTAGCCAGACTGCTCCAACAAGTACTATCCAGGATATTGTGATGCAACAATCTTATCGAGCTTCAACAAACCCTGCCAATCAAGACCACATGATTCAAGATATTTTAAAGTTTAAAAATCTGCAAGCTGTAGATGAAGTGGATAAATATAGGAATAAAGCCATAAAAAAAAGGTAAGGATATTAAAGGGAGGAAAATACAAAATCAAAAGATAAGAAAAAGGATGGTATAATCCATCCAAAGTCGTAGGGATGAATACCTTACTATCTTTTTACTAATGAAGATAACATGCTGGAATGTTTGCGGACTTAATAAGCCGGAGAAATGTCGGAGCTCAATAGAATAATCAAGTCTGTCGATGTGATATTGTTATTCTAGTGGAAACAAAAAATTAAACAATCGCGTTCAAGCTCAAAAAAAGAATTTAATATGGCCGGACGCAGAACTGTTTACCAATGACTCAAATGACACTTTTGGTAGAATATGGGTCTTATGGCATCCTAACTCTATTAATGCTTGGTTTATTTCTGCTACTGATCAATTCATTCATCTTAAGGTAGAGGATAAAAAGAATGGCTGTCAATTCAATTTCACTGGTATATATGCTTCAAACAGTATACAAGAAAGAAATACTCTTTGGTTTGACCTGACTAATATTGTAAATGGCTGTCTCAATGTACCTTGGATTGTTCTTGGAGACTTTAATACTGTTCGGTACACAAATGAAAAACAGGGTGGTAGACAACTTTCAGAAAGCCAGCTTCAAAAGTTCAATGATTACATTGACACTGCAGCATTGTTTGATATGAAATCTGTGGGTAATTGGCTCTCCTGGAGTAATCAAGGTGTTGCTAACAGAAAAATAATGGCTCGACTTGATAGGTGTTTGATTAATCATGAATGGTTAACAGTTTACCCAGATTCACTTCTTGAGTATGGTGCTCCTTTGTTTTCTGACCATTCTTTAATGTATATACACTCAGAAAAAGCGACACCAAGAGGCAAGAAACCGTTTAGATTCTTTAACATGTGGAGTACTCATCCTCAATTTCTTGATATTATCAGATCTGCTTGGAATGTTAATGTGCATGGATCCCCCCCTTACATCTTATGTCAAAAGCTCAAAGCCTGTAAAGCAGCACTAAAGGAGTGGAATACAAATACCTTTGGCAATATTAACACCAGAGTTCAACTTTGCAGAAAGGAACTAATGTCTTTGCAACATGAGCTGCAACTGCCGCAACCAAACTTGCACCAAGAACTAGGCGAACTCATGCAATGTTTCTCAAGAAAAGGGCCTCTCACACAACTGGCAAAGGTTACTTTCAGATGCGCTATTTGGTGGATGTGGAAGGAGAGATGTAACAGAATCTTTAAATGTCAACACACAAACAATGCTCAGCTATTGAAAGAGATTATTAGAGACTCAAGATCCTGTATGGATCAAGATCTCAAAACGGAGCACTTTACACAAAGAGAAAAATATATTTTTATCAATTTTAATTTTGCTATTAGCTAAAGATCTTGGGAATGATGCCAAATTTTGATATATCTGGATAAACATTTTCTATTTTGATTATAATTAGGAGTTATAGTCTACAACATGTGTAGTCATAACTATCGCATTCGCACTCTATGAGTTACGTGGCTTTGTCTATGACTTGCATAGATAAAGCTATTTGTAGAAACTTTACACATAATCAATTTACTTTTACTTACCAAAAAAAAAAAAATTGCAGTTATAAATGGAATCAAAACGTAAGCGTAAACTGCAGCGTAAAGATCGTACGAAGACACCGATTTACGTCTGAATGCAGATTCGGAAAGATAAGAGTTTAGAGACTCGTTCGTAAAAGCGCAGAGGGCAGTAGCTATGTAGGAGGTTTGCAGTAATGATAAAGTGCTCAAGTAAAAGCAAACCAGAGATTTAGAGTGGTTCGGTCAGTCTTGACTTACTCCACTTTTGGCTTCCTCCTCCGACGAGGTCACCGGCGTCAACTAGCTGCCTTCCTTCAATGGGCGAAGGCTAACTGCCCTTTTACAGTTCCTCTCCTCTTGACGGGCTCAGGAGACAA
>LS990923.1:31302656-31305156 GCA_900464855.2 Musa schizocarpa
CTCGGCCACGTTGTTCGCCATGCACGCAAGAATTGCCCAAAAATGGCCAAAACTGGCCAGAAACGGGCCAAAACTGGCCATTTTTGGCTGAGCGAAGCGAAAGCGAGAGGCAACACCGTCCCTGCTATACTGAACGCCCCATCCAGCCCCTGTGCCACCCGGGGTTTCGAGGGTGCTGAGATGGCTGACGTTTTGCTCCGCTCACGTCGTTAAGCCGCGGCACGCAAGAACTGCCCAAAACTGGCCAAAACTGGCCAAAAAACGGGCCAAAACTGGCCATTTTTTTGAGCTGAAGCGAAGCGGCGCGAGCGGCGGACAGCGAAAGTGAAGCGAGAGAGGCAGCACCATCCCTGCTATACGAACGCCCCATCCAGCCCTGTGCCACCCGGGGTTCCAGGGTGCTGAGATGGCTAACGTTTTGCTCTGCTCACGTCGTTCACCGCGCACGCAAGAACTGCCCAAAACTGGCGAAACAGCCCAGAAACGGGCCAAAACTAGCCATTTTTGGCTGAGCGAAGCGAAAGCAGCGAAGCGGAGGACACCGAAAGGCGCGAGAGGCAGCACCGTCCCTGCTATCTAACGCCCCATCAAGCCCTGTGCCACCCGGGGTTCCAGGGTGCTGAGAAGGCAGACGTTTTGTTCGCTCATGTCGTTCGCCGCTCAGGCACGCAAGAACTGCCCAAAAACTGGCCAAAATGGCTCAAAAATGGGCCAAAACTGGCCATTTTAGGCTGAGCAAGCGAGCGGGCGGCGAGCGGCGGACAGCGAAGCGGCCGAGAGAGGCAGCACCGGCCCCTGCTATCTGAACGCCCCATCCAGCCCTGTGCCACCCGGGGTTCGAGGGTGCTGAGATGCCTGACGTTTTGCTCGCCACGTCGTTCGCCGCCGCTGCACGCAAGAACTGCCCAAAAACTGGCCAAAAACGGGCCAAAACTGTCCATTTTTGGCTAAAGCGAAGCAAGCGGGCGAGCGGCGGACAGCGAAAGCGGCGAGAGGCAGCACCATCCCTGCTATACGAACGCCCCATCCAGCTCTGTGCCACCCGGGGTTCCAGGGTGCTGAGATGGCTGACATTTTGTTCCGCTCACGCCGTTCGTCGCGCACGCAAGAACTGCCCAAAAACTGGCCAAAACAGCCCAAAACGGGCCAAAACTAGCCATTTTGGCTGAGCGAAGCGAGCGGGCGAGCCGGAGGACAACGAAGCGGCGTGAGAGGCAGCACCGTCCCTGCTATCGAACGCCCCATCGAGCCCTGTGCCACCCGGGGATCCAGGGTGCTGAGATGGCAGACGTTTTGCTCCGCTCACATCGTTCGCCCGCTGCACGCAAGAACTGCCCAAAACTGGCCAAAACGCCCAAAAACGGGCCAAAACTGGCCATTTTAGGCTGAGCGAACGAAGCGGCGAAGCGGGCGAGGCGGACAGCGAAAAGCGAGATGCAGTACCGATCCATGCTATCTGAACGCCCCATCCAGCCCCTGTGCCACCCTAGGGGTTCGAGGGTGTTGAGATGGCTGACGTTTTGCTCGCTCACGCCGTTCGCCGCGGCACGCAAGAACTGCCCAAAAACTGGCCAAAACGCTCAAAACGGGCCAAAACTGGCCATTTTAGGCTGAGCGAAGGCGGCGGCGACGGGCGACAGGAAAGCGGCGAGAGGCAGCACTGTCCCTACTATACGAACGCCCCATCCAGCCCTGTGCCACCCGGGGTTCGAGGGTGCTGAGATGGCTGACGTTTTGCTCCGCCTCACGCCGTTCGCCGTGGCACGCAAGAACTGCCCAAAAACTGGCCAAAACTGGCCATTTTTTGGCTGAGCGAAAGCGGCGAAGCGGCGACAGCGAAGCTAAGGAGAGGCAGCACCATCCCTGTTATCACGAATGCCCCATCCAGCCCTGTGCCACCCGGGGTTCCAGGGTGCTGAGATGGCTGACGTTTTGTTCGCTCACGCCGTTCGGCCGCGACACGCAAGAACTGCCCAAAACTGGCCAAAACAGCCCAAAAACGGGCCAAAACTGGCCATTTTGGCTGAGCGAAGCGAAAGGGCGAGCAGTGGACAGTGGACAGCGGCGGCGAGAGGCAGCACCGCCCCTGCTATCGAATGCCCCATCCAGCCCTGTGCCACCCGGGGTTCCAGGGTGCTGAGATGGCTGACGTTTTGCTCGCCACGCCGTCGGGCCGTGGCACGCAAGAACTGCCCAAAAACTGGCCAAAACAGCCCAAAAAGGGGCCAAAACTGGCCATTTTGGCTGAGCGACGGCGGCGAAGCGGTGGTTGGCGAAGGAGAGGCAGCACCGTCCCTGCTATATTTAACGCCCATCCAGCCCTGTGCCACCGGGGGGGTTCCAGGGTGCTGAGATGGTTGACGTTTTGCTCCGCTCATGTCGATTCGCCGCCGCCACGCAAGAACTGCCCAAAAACTGGCCAAAACGGCCCAAAAACGGGACAAAACTGGCCATTTTGGCTGAGCGAGAGCGAGAGGCGGCGGACAGCGAAGCGAAACAA
>LS990923.1:31310156-31320156 GCA_900464855.2 Musa schizocarpa
CATTAGCAAGCAAAATGTTATGATGTATACTTCTCCCTTTGATGAAAGCAGCTTGATTTGGGCTAATGATCTTGTGTATTACCTTTTGCATTCTATTTGCCAATACTTTGGAGATGATCTTGTAAATAAAGTTGCATAATGATATGGGTCGATAGTTCTCTTGTGAATCAGCCCCTGCATTCTTCGGAATTAAGGAAATAAAAGTGCAATTCATCTCTCTAAGAATATGACCTGAAGAGAAAAAATGTTGGCAAGCCTTGATCACATCATTTCCAATAATAGACCAAGCAGTTTGGTAAAATTCAGCTGGAATCCATCTGGACCTGGGCTTTTGTGCTTTGGTGACTTAAAGACAACACATACAATTTCGTCATCTGTAATTGGGGCATTGAGGATTGAAATAGCTTCCGAATCAAGTTTTCTAGTCGGCTCCACATGAATGTTATTAGGTTTCCCAGCTTGATTGAGTAAGGAATAAAAAAATTGCTCTGTGTGTGCTTTAACCTCATCCAACTTCTCAATAAGATTATCATCTTTGTCTCTGCATTTGCTGATACGGTTAATAGCCCTTCGAGTAGCAATTGAAGCATAGAAAAAATTTGTATTGGAATCCCCTAGCGTAAGCCAATGTTGTCGAGACTTTTGCTTTGCAAAACTTTCCTCCTGTTTTAAGGCTTGCATGAAGTTATTTCTGGCTTCTGCCTCTTTGTAGATAATATTTTCATCATTTGGCTGAAGTTGCAGCTCATGTTGCAAAGACATTAGTTCCTGATGGTCGCTCGTAGCTATACCACCACGAGGGCTACACCAGCGACACGAGCCCATGGGGGCCAAAGGCCCCTACTGTGGGTCGGGAGGCGAACGACGGGCGAGAGCCCCGGTTGCTAGCTAGGATTCTGACTTAGAGGCGTTCAGTCATAATCCGACACACGGTAGCTTCGCGCCACTGGCTTTTCAACCAAGCGCGATGACCAATTGTGTGAATCAACGGTTCCTCTCGTACTAGGTTGAATTACTATCGCGACACGATCATCAGTAGGGTAAAACTAACTTGTCTCACGACGGTCTAAACCCAGCTCACGTTCCCTATTGGTGGGTGTGTTAGGATCGAGAGCACTAAGAGGGGGGCGGGGGGTGAATTAGTGCAGCGGAAAACTTTTTGCGATTAAAACCGAAAGCTGCGTTTGAATGATAAGGACAACTAAGCAAGGTTTCAGTCAATCTATGCAGGCAGTTTGCAGCAATGATGAAAACCAGAATATCGGCGCAAACTGAAATCCGATGTTCGTACGAAGAAACAGATTTACGTCTAAGTGTCGATTCATAAATCACTTGTTTAGACAGAAGTATAAAGACAGTGTGCTGCTATTGTACAACTCAAAAAGTAATCTGCAAAAGACAATAGACAATATGAAAAGAAGAGGTATCTATCATGTTAACCGATGCTCCCTTTGTATGCAACAAGAAGAAACTGTTGACCACCTTTATTTTGCTTGTGATTATACAAAATGGATATGGAAGGAGATTCTCCAGCGATTTGAACTCAATAGACTGCCGCAACCAAACTTGCACCAAGAACTAGGCGAACTCATGCAATGTTTCTCAAGAAAAGGTCCTCTCACACAACTGGCAAAGGTTACTTTCAGATGCGCTATTTGGTGGATGTGGAAGGAGAGATGTAACAGAATCTTTGAATGTCAACACACAAACAATGCTCAGCTATTGAAAGAGATTATTAGAGACTCAAGATCCTGTATGGAGAAAGATCTCAAACCGGAGCACTTTACCCAAAGAGAAAAATATATTTTTATCAATTTTAATTTTGCTATTAGTTAAAGATCTTGGGAATGATGCCAAATTTTGATATATCTGGATAAACATTTTCTATTTTGATTATAATTATGAGTTATAGTCTACAACATGTGTAGTCATAACTATCGCATTCGCACTCTATGAGTTACATGGCTTTGTCAATGACATGTATAGATAAAGCTATTTGTAGAAACTTTACATATAATCAATTTACTTTTACTTACCAAAAAAAAAACAGAACCAGCAATGGGTACCTTAATGCTGCCATTTAAGATTGCGTGTTCCAACATACAGCTAAGTCCTTCCATCGCAATAGTAAAAAGATACGGAGATTGTGGATCACCTTGTCGGATGCCATTCGTGCTCCCAAAAAAACCAATTGGTGAGCCATTAAAGAGTATCGAAAACTTTGGAGTTTCCAGGCAAGATTGAATCCAATTAACCCATTGCTGTGGGAAGTTCATATCGAGGAGCATCTTATAAACTTCCTATTAACTGAATCGAAGGCTTTCCGTAAATCAGCTTTAAAACATATTTTTGTCCCTCTGCTTTTGAATGCAAATCTTTGACCAAGTCATTAGCAAGCAAAATGTTATGATGTATACTTCTCCCTTTGATGAAAGCAGCTTGGTTTGGGCTAATGATCTTGTGTATTACCTTTTGCATTCTATTTGCCAATACTTTGGAGATGATCTTGTAAATAAAGTTGCATAATGATATGGGTCGATAGTTCTCTAGTGAATCAGCCCCTGCATTCTTCGGAATTAAGGAAATAAAAGTGCAATTCATCTCTCTAAGAATATGACCTGAAGAGAAAAAATGTTGGCAAGCCTTGATCACATCATTTCCAATAATAGACCAAGCAGTTTGGTAAAATTCAGCTGGAAATCCATCTGGACCTGGGCTTTTGTGCTTTGGTGACTTAAAGACAACACATACAATTTCGTCATCTGTAATTGGGGCATTGAGGATTGAAATAGCTTCCGAATCAAGTTTTCTAGTCGGCTCCACATGAATGTTATTAGGTTTCCCAGCTTGATTGAGTAAGGAATAAAAAAATTGCTCTGTGTGTGCTTTAACCTCATCCAACTTCTCAATAAGATTATCATCTTTGTCTCTGCATTTGCTGATACGGTTAATAGCCCTTCGAGTAGCAATTGAAGCATAGAAAAATTTTGTATTGGAATCCCCTAGCGTAAGCCAATGTTGTCGAGACTTCTGCTTTGCAAAACTTTCCTCCTGTTTTAAGGCTTGCATGAAGTTATTTCTGGCTTCTGCCTCTTTGTAGATAATATTTTCATCATTTGGCTGAAGTTGCAGCTCATGTTGCAAAGACATTAGTTCCTGATGGTCGCTCGTAGCTATACCACCACGAGGGCTACACCAGCGACACGAGCCCATGGGGGCCAAAGGCCCCTACTGTGGGTCGGGAGGCGAACGACGGGCGAGAGCCCCGGTTGCTAGCTAGGATTCTGACTTAGAGGCGTTCAGTCATAATCCGACACACGGTAGCTTCGCGCCACTGGCTTTTCAACCAAGCGCGATGACCAATTGTGTGAATCAACGGTTCCTCTCGTACTAGGTTGAATTACTATCGCGACACGATCATCAGTAGGGTAAAACTAACTTGTCTCACGACGGTCTAAACCCAGCTCACGTTCCCTATTGGTGGGTGTGTTAGGATCGAGAGCACTAAGAGGGGGGCGGGGGGTGAATTAGTGCAGCGGAAAACTTTTTGCGATTAAAACCGAAAGCTGCGTTTGAATGATAAGGACAACTAAGCAAGGTTTCAGTCAATCTATGCAGGCAGTTTGCAGCAATGATGAAAACCAGAATATCGGCGCAAACTGAAATCCGATGTTCGTACGAAGAAACAGATTTACGTCTAAGTGTCGATTCATAAATCACTTGTTTAGACAGAAGTATAAAGACAGTGTGCTGCTATTGTACAACTCAAAAAGTAATCTGCAAAAGACAATAGACAATATGAAAAGAAGAGGTATCTATCATGTTAACCGATGCTCCCTTTGTATGCAACAAGAAGAAACTGTTGACCACCTTTATTTTGCTTGTGATTATACAAAATGGATATGGAAGGAGATTCTCCAGCGATTTGAACTCAATAGACTGCCGCAACCAAACTTGCACCAAGAACTAGGCGAACTCATGCAATGTTTCTCAAGAAAAGGTCCTCTCACACAACTGGCAAAGGTTACTTTCAGATGCGCTATTTGGTGGATGTGGAAGGAGAGATGTAACAGAATCTTTAAATGTCAATACACAAACAATGCTCAGCTATTGAAAGAGATTATTAGAGACTCAAGATCCTGTATGGAGCAAGATCTCAAAACGGAGCACTTTACCCAAAGAGAAAAATATATTTTTATCAATTTTAATTTTGCTATTAGCTAAAGATCTTGGAAATGATGCCAAATTTTGATATATCTAGATAAATATTTTCTATTTTGATTATAATTAGGAGTTATAGTCTACAACATGTGTAGTCATAACTATCGCATTTGCACTCTATGAGTTACATGGCTTTGTCTATGACTTGTATAGATAAAGCTATTTGTAGAAACTTTACACATAATCAATTTACTTTTACTTACCATTTTTTTTTTTTAATAGTACCGGAGCACCCCATGGGGATACACTGGGTCATATGAAACCCTTATCTAATAATTCTTGTATTTGCTTCTTTAATTCCTCTAGCTCGAGTGGTGCCATTCTGTAGGGAGGCTTAGATATTGGGGTTGTACTGGAGACCAGATCAATAGCAAATTCACCCTCTCTATCTAGAGGTAAACCAGGCAAGTCATCTGGGAATACATCAGGGAATTCTTTAACCACTACAATTTCATCTAGATGGGTTTCCTGATTTGAATGCTCCTTTACACACACCATATAACAAAAATAACCTTTCTGCATAAGACGATAAACTTGAAGTGCTAATATCAAGCAAGGAGGCAAATCATGCCTAATGCCCTCAAAGAAAAATATAGGCTGATCTGGTATGCAGAAAGTAATTATTTTTTTGTAACAATCAATACTAGCGTGATGAGAAGATAACCAATCCATGCCAAGTATAATATCAAAGCCCTGGATCTCTAGGAGAATCAAATCAGCAAGGAGTTCGTGGTCCCCAATAGAAATCAAACAAGATGGGTAGACCAAGTTTGTTGCCAATGAATCTCCAACAGCAGTTGTTACATATAACATATAATCCAGGGGTTTAGGTAGAATATCCAAGTGACAAGCAAAGTATTGTGAAACAAACGATAAGTTGGAGCCGGGATCAAACAAAACTTTTGCATTTCTTTTAGAAATATGAAGAATACCTTCCATCACTGATTTAGAAGCTTTAGAATCTTGTTCAGTGATAGCGTACACTCTAGCATGGGCTGAGGGTCTAGGAGGCAGTGGCTCTTTCTTCCTGTTCAGTGGGCAATTCTTACTTGATGATCTAACTTTCCACAAGCAAAACAGGCTCCAGTCACCCGAAAACACAAACATGTTTCATAACTTAACTTGCAATTCACATATGATTGAGTCTTTTGCGATGACTTTCCTTTTCAAATCCAAATGTCTTGACACTCTTGTTATTACTTTCTGATTCATTTCCAATCATATTTTTATTAGTAAACTTGTCCTTATCATTCGTAACACTGATCTCCAAAAATTATTTTCTTTGTTGCCATTAATGATCAGCCTCTACCTCCAATATTTTTTTTTTTTTTTGATAAGTAAAAGTAAATTGATTATGTGTAAAGTTTCTACAAATAGCTTTATCTATACAAGTCATAGACAAAGCCATGTAACTCATAGAGTGCAAATGCGATAGTTATGACTACACATGTTGTAGACTATAACTCCTAATTATAATCAAAATAGAAAATATTTATCTAGATATATCAAAATTTGGCATCATTTCCAAGATCTTTAGCTAATAGCAAAATTAAAATTGATAAAAATATATTTTTCTCTTTGGGTAAAGTGCTCCGGTTTGAGATCTTTCTCCATACAGGATCTTGAGTCTCTAATAATCTCTTTCAATAGCTGAGCATTGTTTGTGTATTGACATTTAAAGATTCTGTTACATCTCTCCTTCCACATCCACCAAATAGCGCATCTGAAAGTAACCTTTGCCAGTTGTGTGAGAGGACCTTTTCTTGAGAAACATTGCATGAGTTCGCCTAGTTCTTGGTGCAAGTTTGGTTGCGGCAGTCTATTGAGTTCAAATCGCTGGAGAATCTCCTTCCATATCCATTTTGTATAATCACAAGCAAAATAAAGGTGGTCAACAGTTTCTTCTTGTTGCATACAAAGGGAGCATCGGTTAACATGATAGATACCTCTTCTTTTCATATTGTCTATTGTAGGTAGTTTATTGAGAAGGGCCTGCCATGTACATAAGGAATGTCTTTGTGATCCCGGTCGATCCCATGTCCAACTGCTTGGGACCCACTTGTTATTTCTTTGCCTAATTTGATTCCATGCAGATGTGGCACTAAATTTGCCATTGTCATGAGGCCAAATAAGTTTATCTGAAGAGTTGTTCGTGATTGGAATAGCTATAATAGTCGGCCAAAGTGATAACATTTCGGGGGAAATAGGATTAGGGAGACACTAGGTACCGTTAGCAATGAACTCAGAAACCTTCCAATCTTTGGGAGCCCCAGAGATCTTTTTCGTGATTCTGTCACCATATAATTGAAATATACTCTTCCCATTCACCCAAGGATCGTACCACATATTAGTACTAGTTTCAGAAGAGATTGCATAGGAAATGTGTTTGATTAGCCAATTCCTTGCCTTTTAAAATTCCTTTCCAAGCTGCAGAGTGGTATGTTCTTTTTGAAATTTCCCAGATTGATTCTTTTGAAAGATACCTAGCAGAAACCCAAAGTGACCATAAGGAACATTTGTTTTGCAAAAGATCCCACAATTGCTGCACCAGACATGCTTGATTCCAATCTCTAGTATTTCTCAAGTTTAGCCCCCTTCATCTTTTCGGTTTGCAAATGCTATCCCAATTTACCATATGCATTGCCTTATCATTTGTGCCATTCCGGAAGAAGTTCATTAATAACCTGTTCAATATCTTGGAGAAGTCCAGCAGGTAGAAGAAATGCATTACACCAATATATAGAGTAGGAGTGCAATACCTAAACGGATGAGTTCGAGTCGTCCTGCTTTTGATAGAAACCTATTTTTCCAAGAAGAAATTCTATTCTTTTTTTTTTTGCAAGATAGGCTGACAGTGGGTTTTGTGAATGCCTGTGGATATGAGCGGGAGACCCAAATAAGGAACTGGCAAGCTTCCCTCACTAACCCCCAAAGTTTGTGCAATAAAGACATTATCCTCAACGTAAGGGCTCATATATACTTTTTACTTTTGCATGATTTAACTGAAGTCCAGAAACCATACCAAAGTCATTCATAATAGTAGCCAGGTTCTTTCTGAAGTTGGTTCATTTTGGAGAAAGATAAGTAAGTCATCTGCAAATGTTATATGTGATATATGAACAGAACCAGCAATGGGTACCTTAATGCTGCCATTTAAGACTGCGTGTTCCAACATACAGCTAAGTCCTTCAATCACAATAGTAAAAAAGATACGGAGAGAGTGGATCACCTTGTGGGATGCCATTCGTGCTCCCAAAAAAAAACCAATTGGTGAGCCATTAAAGAGTATCGAAAACTTTGGAGTTTCCAGGCAAGATTGAATCAATTAACCCATTGCTGTGGGAAGTTCATATCGAGGAGCATCTTATAGATAAACTTCCTATTAACTGAATGAAGGCTTTCCGTAAATCAGCTTTAAAACATATTTTTGTCCCTCTTGCTTTTGAATGCAAATCTTTGACCAAGTCATTAGCAAGCAAAATGTTATGATGTATACTTCTCCCTTTGATGAAAGCAGCTTGGTTTGGGCTAATGATCTTGTGTATTACCTTTTGCATTCTATTTGCCAATACTTTGGAGATGATCTTGTAAATAAAGTTGCATAATGATATGGGTCGATAGTTCTCTAGTGAATCAGCCCCCTGCATTCTTGAATTAAGGAAATAAAAGTGCAATTCATCTCTCTAAGAATATGACCTGAAGAGAAAAAATGTTGGCAAGCCTTGATCACATCATTTCCAATAATAGACCAAGCAGTTTGGTAAAATTCAGCTGGAAATCCATCTGGACCTGGGCTTTTGTGCTTTGGTGACTTAAAGACAAACATACAATTTAGATCATCTGTAATTGGGCATTGAGGATTGAAATAGCTTCTGAATCAAGTTTTCTAGTCGGCTCCACATGAATGTTATTAGGTTTCCCAGCTTGATTGAGTAAGGAATAAAAAATTGCTCTGTGTGTGCTTTAACCTCATCCAACTTCTCAATAAGATTATCATCTTTGTCTCTGCATTTGCTGATACGGTTAATAGCCCTTGAGTAGCAATTGAAGCATAAAAAAAAAATTTTGTATTGGAATCCCCTAGCGTAAGCCAATGTTGTCGAGACTTCTGCTTTGCAAAACTTTCCTCCTGTTTTAAGGCTTGCATGAAGTTATTTCTGGCTTCTGCCTCTTTGTAGATAATATTTTCATCATTTGGCTGAAGTTGCAGCTCATGTTGCATAGACATTAGTTCCTTTCTGCAAAGTTGAACTCTGTGTTAATATTGCCAAAGGTATTTGTATTCCCTCCTTTAGTGCTGCTTTACAGGCTTTGAGCTTTTGACATAAGATGGGGGGGGGATCCATGCACATTAACATTCCAAGCAGATCTAATAATATCAAGAAATTGAGGATGAGTACTCCACATGTTAAAAGAATCTAAATGGTTTCTTGCCTCTTGGTGTCGCTTTTTCTGCGTGTATATACATTAAAGAATGGTCAGAAAACAAAGCAGCACCATACTCAAGAAGTGAATCTGGGTAAACTGTTAACCATTCATGATTAATCAAACACCTATCAAGTCGAGCCACCCTGCAGGAGAGCCAATTACTCACAGATTTCATATCAAACAATGCTGCAGTGTCAATGTAATCATTGAACTTTTGAAGCTGGCTTTCTGAAAGTTGTCTACCACCCTGTTTTTCATTTGTGTACCGAACAGTATTAAAGTCTCCAAGAAAAATCCAAGGTACATTGAGACAGCCATTTACAATATTAGTCAGGTCGGACCAAAGAGTATTTCTTTCTTGCATACTGTTTGAAGCATATATATACCAGTGAAATTGAATTGACAGCCATTCTTTTTTATCCTCTACCTTAAGATGAATGAATTGATCAGTAGCAGAAATAAACCAAGCATTAATAGAGTTAGGATGCCATAAGACCCATATTCTACCAAAAGTGTCATTTGAGTCATTGGTAAACAGTTCTGCGTCCGGCCATATTAAATTCTTTTGAGCTTGAGCGCGATTGTTTAATTTTTGTTTCCACTAGAATAACAATATCACATCGGCAGACTTGATTATTCTATTGAGCTCCGACATTTCTCGGCTTATTAAGTCCATTGAACATTCCAGCATGTTATCTTCATTAGTAAAAGATAGTAAGGTATTCATCCTACGACTTTGGATGGATTGTACCATCCTTTTTTCTTATCTTTCGGTTTTGTATTTTCCTCCCGCACAATATCCTTACCTTTTATGGCTTTATTCCTATATTTATCCACTTCATCTACAGCTTGCAGATTTTTAAACTTTAAAATACCTTGAATCATGTGGTCTTGATTGGCAGGGTTTGTTGAAGCTCAATAAGATTGTTGCATCACAATATCCTGGATTGTACTTGTTGGAGCAGTCTGTCAGACTCGCACCCGTCGACTCGCACGCATGTCAGACTCCTTGGTCCATGTTTCAAGACGGGTCGGATGGGGAGCCCACTGGCCGATGCCTAGGTCGCACGTGTACCCAGGGGCACGCCGATGAGATGGCGGCGTCATGTCCTCGACCGCATCGACGGTATCCCCTCGAACGCAACGATCCGTCGGGGCCGACCGTCGATGTAGCCCGCATCGATCCGCACCTGACTGGCGGCGGCCGGACCCGGCTAACCGCCTTTCCGCGATCCGACCGAGGTGCATCGCCCGGCACCCATCCGCTTCCCTCCCGACAATTTCAAGCACTCTTTGACTCTTTTTTTTCAAAGTCCTTTTCATCTTTCCCTCGCGGTACTTGTTCGCTATC